>CAUYWW010000281.1:0-65000 GCA_963576845.1 Megachile leachella
TTATGCAGTTATTATCGCTAGGACTGTAATAAATATACTTATTACTTTTATTATTATCAATATAACATGCACTATTACCCATATAATGCAGTTATTATAGCTAGAACTATAATAATTATACTTATTACTCCCGATATTATCAATATGACATGCATTATTACCCATATAATGCAGTTATTATCGCTAGAGCTGTAATAATTATTCTTATTACTTATATTATTCTCAATATAACATGCATTATTACCCATATAATGGAGTTATGATCGCTAGAACTGTAATAATTATACTTATTACTTATATTATTATCAAGATAACATGCATTATTACCCATATAATGCAGTTATTATCGCTAGAGCTGTAATAAATATACGTATTACTTTTATTATCATCAATATAACATGCATTATTACCCATATTATGCAGTTATTATCGATAGAACTGTAATAAATATACTTATTACTTTTATTATTATCAATATAACATGCACTATTAGCCATATTGTACAATTATTATCGCTAGAACTATAATAATTATACTTATTACTCCCGATATTATCAATATGACATGCATTATTACCCATATAATGGAGTTATTATCGCTAGAACTGTAATAATTATACTCATTACTTATATTCTTATCAATATAACATGCATTACTACCCATATTATGCAGTTATTATCGCTAGAACTATAATAAATATACTTACTTAGTACTTTTATTATCATAAATATAACATGCATTATTACCCATATTATGCAGTTATTATCGCTAGAACTATAATAAATATACGTATTACTTTTATTATCATCAATATAACATGCATTATTACCCATATTATGCAGTTGTGATCGATAGAACTGTAATAAATATACTTATTACTTTTATTATTAACAATATAACATGCACTATTAGCCATATTTTACTATTATTATCGCTAGAACTATAATAATTATGCTTATTACTCCCAATATTATCAATATAAATGCATTATTACAGATATAATGCAGTTATTATAGCTAGAAATATAATAAATATACGTGTTACTTTTATTATGATCAATATAACATGCATTATTACCCATATTATGCAGTTATTATCGATAGAACTGTAATAAATATACTTATTACTTTTATTATTATCAATATAACATGCACTATTAGTCATATTTCACTATTATTATCGCTAGAACTATAATAATTATACTTATTATTCCCAATATTACCAATATATCATGCATTATTACCCATATAATGCAGTTATGATCGCCAGAACTGTAATAATTATACTTATTACTTATATTATTATCAATATAACATGCATTATTACCCATATTATGCAGTTATTATCGCTAGGACTGTAATAAATATACTTATTACTTTTATTATTATCAATATAACATGCACTATTACCCATATAATGCAGTTATTATAGCTAGAACTATAATAATTATACTTATTACTCCCGATATTATCAATATGACATGCATTATTACCCATATAATGCAGTTATTATCGCTAGAACTGTAATAATTATACTTATTACTTATATTGTTATCAATATAACATGCATTATTACCCATATTATGCAGTTATTATCGATAGAACTGTAATAAATATACTTACTACTTTCATTATCATCAATATAACATGCATTATTACCCACATTAGGCAGTTATTATCGATAGAACTATAATAAATATACTTATTCCTTTTATTATTATCAATATAACATGCATTATTACCCATATTATGCAGTTATTATCGCTAGAACTATAATAAATATACGTATTATTTTTATTATCATCAATATAACATGCATTATTACCCATATTATGCAGTTATTATCGATAGAACTATAATAAATATACTTATTACTTTTATTATTATCAATATAACATGCACTATTAGCCATATTGTACAATTATTATCGCTAGAACTATAATAATTATACTTATTACTCCCGATATTATCAATATAACATGCATTATTACCCATATTATGCAGTTATTATCGATAGAACTATAATAAATATACTTATTACTTTTATTATTATCAATATAACATGCATTATTACCCATATAATGCAGTTATTATCGATAGAACTGTAATAAATATACTTACTACTTTCATTATCATCAATATAACATGCATTATTACCCATATTATGCAGTTATTATCGCTAGAACTATAATAAATATACGTATTACTTTTATTATCATCAATATAACATGCATTATTACCCATATTATGCAGTTATTATCGATAGAACTATAATAAATATACTTATTACTTTTATTATTATCAATATAGCATGCTTTATTACCCATATTATGCAGTTATTATCGCTAGAACTGTAATAATTATACTCATTACTTGTATTATTATCAATATAACATGCATTATTAGCCATATTTTACTATTATTATCGCTAGAACTATAATAATTATACATATTACTCCCAATATTATCAATATAACATGCATTATTACCCATATAATGCAGTTATTATCGCTAGAGCTGTAATAATTATTCTTATTACTTATATTATTCTCAATATAACATGCATTATTACCCATATAATGCAGTTATTATCGCTAGAACTGTAGTAATTATATTTATTACTTATATTATTCTCAATATAACATGCATTATTACCCATATTATGCAGTTATAATCGCTAGAACTATAATAAATATACTTAGTACTTTTATTATGATCAATATAACATGCATTATTACCCATATTATGCATTTGTTATCGATAGAACTGTAATAAATATACTTACTACTTTCATTATCATCAATATAACATGCATTATTACCCATATTATGCAGTCATTATCGATAGAACTATAATAAATATACTTATTACTTTTATTATTATCAATATAACATGCATTATTACCCATATAATGCAGTTATTATCGCAAGAACTGTAGTAATTATACGTATTACTTATATTATTATCAATGTAACATGCATTATTACCCATATAATGCAGTTATTATCGCTAGAACTGTAATAATTATACTCATTACTTGTATTATTATCAATATAACATGCATTATTAGCCATATTTTACTATTATTATCGCTAGAACTATAATAATTATACATATTACTCCCAATATTATCAATATAACATGCATTATTACCCATATAATGCAGTTATTATCGCTAGAGCTGTAATAATTATTCTTATTACTTATATTATTCTCAATATAACATGCATTATTACCCATATAATGCAGTTATTATCGCTAGAACTGTAGTAATTATATTTATTACTTATATTATTCTCAATATAACATGCATTATTACCCATATTATGCAGTTATAATCGCTAGAACTATAATAAATATACTTAGTACTTTTATTATGATCAATATAACATGCATTATTACCCATATTATGCATTTGTTATCGATAGAACTGTAATAAATATACTTACTACTTTCATTATCATCAATATAACATGCATTATTACCCATATTATGCAGTCATTATCGATAGAACTATAATAAATATACTTATTACTTTTATTATTATCAATATAACATGCATTATTACCCATATAATGCAGTTATTATCGCAAGAACTGTAGTAATTATACGTATTACTTATATTATTATCAATGTAACATGCATTATTACCCATATAATGGAGTTATTATCGCTAGAACTGTAATAATTATACTTATTACTTACATTATTATCAATATAACATGCATTATCACCCATATAATGCAGTTATTATCGACAGAAGTATAATAAATATACTTATTACTTTTATTATTATCAATATAACATGCACTATTAGTCATATTTCACTATTATTATCGCTAGAACTATAATAATTATACTTATTATTCCCAATATTACCAATATTACATGTATTATTACCCATATAATGGAGTTATTATCGCTAGAACTGTAATAATTATACTTATTACTTATATTATTATCAATATAACATGCATTATTACCCATATAATGGAGTTATTATCGCTAGAACTGTAATAATTATACTTATTACTTATATTATTATCAATATAACATGCATTATTACCCATATGATGGAGTTATTATCGCTAGAACTGTAATAATTATACTCATTACTTATATTATTATCAATATAACATGCATTATTAGCCATATTTTACTATTATTATCGCTAGAACTATAATAATTATACATATTACTCCCAATATTATCAATATAACATGCATTATTGCCCATATAATGCAGTTATTATCGCTAGAGCTGTAATAATTATTCTTATTACTTATATTATTCTCAATATAACATGCATTATTACCCATATAATGCAGTTATTATCGCTAGAACTGTAGTAATTATATTTATTACTTATATTATTCTCAATATAACATGCATTATTACCCATATTATGCAGTTATAATCGCTAGAACTATAATAAATATACTTAGTACTTTTATTATGATCAATATAACATGCATTATTACCCATATTATGCATTTGTTATCGATAGAACTGTAATAAATATACTTACTACTTTCATTATCATCAATATAACATGCATTATTACCCATATTATGCAGTCATTATCGATAGAACTATAATAAATATACTTATTACTTTTATTATTATCAATATAACATGCATTATTACCCATATAATGCAGTTATTATCGCAAGAACTGTAATAATTATACGTATTACTTATATTATTATCAATGTAACATGCATTATTACCCATATAATGGAGTTATTATCGCTAGAACTGTAATAATTATACTTATTACTTACATTATTATCAATATAACATGCATTATCACCCATATAATGCAGTTATTATCGACAGAAGTATAATAAATATACTTATTACTTTTATTATTATCAATATAACATGCACTATTAGTCATATTTCACTATTATTATCGCTAGAACTATAATAATTATACTTATTACTCCCAATATTACCAATATTACATGTATTATTACCCATATAATGCAGTTATTACCGCTAGAACTGTAATAATTATACTTATTACTTATATTATTATCAATATAACGTGCATTATTACCCATATTATGCAGTTATTATCGCTAGAACTGTAATAATTATACTTATTACTTATATTATTATCAATATAACATGCATTATTACCCATATGATGGAGTTATTATCGCTAGAACTGTAATAATTATACTTATTACTTACATTATTATCAATATAACATGCATTATCACCCATATAATGCAGTTATTATCGACAGAAGTATAATAAATATACTTATTACTTTTATTATGATCAATATAACATGCATTATTACCCATATTATGCATTTGTTATCGATAGAACTGTAATAAATATACTTACTACTTTCATTATCATCAATATAACATGCATTATTACCCATATTATGCAGTTATTATCGATAGAACTATAATAAATATACTTATTACTTTTATTATTATCAATATAGCATGCTTTATTACCCATATTATGCAGTTATTATCGCTAGAACTGTAATAATTATACTCATTACTTATATTATTATCAATATAACATGCATTATTAGCCATATTGTACAATTATTATCGCTAGAACTATAATAATTATACTTATTATTCCCAATATTACCAATATATCATGCATTATTACCCATATAATGCAGTTATGATCGCCAGAACTGTAATAATTATACTTATTACTTATATTATTATCAATATAACGTGCATTATTACCCATATTATGCAGTCATTATCGCTAGAACTGTAATAATTATACTTATTACTTATATTATTATCAACATAACATGCACTATTACCCATATAATGCAGTTATTATCGGCAGAAGTATAATAAATATACTTATCACTTTTATTATTATCAATATAACAGGCACTCTTAGCCATATTTTACTATTATTATCGCTGGAACTATAATAATTATACTTATTACTCCCGATATTATCGATAGAACTATAATAAATATACTTATTACTTTTATTATTATCAATATAACATGCATTATTACCCATATAATGCAGTTATTATCGCTAGAACTGTAATAATTATACTTATTACTTATATTGTTATCAATATAACATGCATTATTACCCATATTATGCAGTTATTATCGCTAGAGCTGTAATAATTATTCTTATTACTTATATTATTCTCAATATAACATGCATTATTACCCATATAATGCAGTTATTATCGCTAGAACTGTAGTAATTATATTTATTACTTATATTATTCTCAATATAACATGCATTATTACCCATATTATGCAGTTATAATCGCTAGAACTATAATAAATATACTTAGTACTTTTATTATGATCAATATAACATGCATTATTACCCATATTATGCATTTGTTATCGATAGAACTGTAATAAATATACTTACTACTTTCATTATCATCAATATAACATGCATTATTACCCATATTATGCAGTCATTATCGATAGAACTATAATAAATATACTTATTACTTTTATTATTATCAATATAACATGCATTATTACCCATATAATGCAGTTATTATCGCAAGAACTGTAATAATTATACGTATTACTTATATTATTATCAATGTAACATGCATTATTACCCATATAATGGAGTTATTATCGCTAGAACTGTAATAATTATACTTATTACTTACATTATTATCAATATAACATGCATTATCACCCATATAATGCAGTTATTATCGACAGAAGTATAATAAATATACTTATTACTTTTATTATTATCAATATAACATGCACTATTAGTCATATTTCACTATTATTATCGCTAGAACTATAATAATTATACTTATTATTCCCAATATTACCAATATTACATGTATTATTACCCATATAATGCAGTTATTACCGCTAGAACTGTAATAATTATACTTATTACTTATATTATTATCAATATAACGTGCATTATTACCCATATTATGCAGTTATTATCGCTAGAACTGTAATAATTATACTTATTACTTATATTATTATCAATATAACATGCATTATTACCCATATGATGGAGTTATTATCGCTAGAACTGTAATAATTATACTTATTACTTACATTATTATCAATATAACATGCATTATCACCCATATAATGCAGTTATTATCGACAGAAGTATAATAAATATACTTATTACTTTTATTATGATCAATATAACATGCATTATTACCCATATTATGCATTTGTTATCGATAGAACTGTAATAAATATACTTACTACTTTCATTATCATCAATATAACATGCATTATTACCCATATTATGCAGTTATTATCGATAGAACTATAATAAATATACTTATTACTTTTATTATTATCAATATAGCATGCTTTATTACCCATATTATGCAGTTATTATCGCTAGAACTGTAATAATTATACTCATTACTTATATTATTATCAATATAACATGCATTATTAGCCATATTGTACAATTATTATCGCTAGAACTATAATAATTATACTTATTATTCCCAATATTACCAATATATCATGCATTATTACCCATATAATGCAGTTATGATCGCCAGAACTGTAATAATTATACTTATTACTTATATTATTATCAATATAACGTGCATTATTACCCATATTATGCAGTTATTATCGCTAGAACTGTAATAATTATACTTATTACTTATATTATTATCAACATAACATGCACTATTACCCATATAATGCAGTTATTATCGGCAGAAGTATAATAAATATACTTATCACTTTTATTATTATCAATATAACAGGCACTCTTAGCCATATTTTACTATTATTATCGCTGGAACTATAATAATTATACTTATTACTCCCGATATTATCGATAGAACTATAATAAATATACTTATTACTTTTATTATTATCAATATAACATGCATTATTACCCATATAATGCAGTTATTATCGCTAGAACTGTAATAATTATACTTATTACTTATATTGTTATCAATATAACATGCATTATTGCCCATATTATGCAGTTATTATCGATAGAACTGTAATAAATATACTTACTACTTTCATTATCATCAATATAACATGCATTATTACCCATATTATGCGGTTATTATCGATAGAACTATAATAAATATACTTATTACTTTTATTATAATCAATATAACATGCATTATTACCCATATTATGCAGTTATTATCGCTAGAACTATAATAAATATACGTATTATTTTTATTATCATCAATATAACATGCATTATTACCCATATTATGCAGTTATAATCGCTAGAACTATAATAAATATACGTATTACTTTTATTATCATCAATATAACATGCTGTATTACCCATATTATGCAGTTATTATCGCTAGTACTGTAATAATTATACTTATTACTTATATTATTATCAATATAACATGCATTATTACCCATATTATGCAGTTATTATCGATAGAACTGTAATAAATATATACTTATTACTTATATTATTATCAATATAACATGCATTATTACCCATATTATGCAGTTATTATCGATAGAACTGTAATAAATATACTTACTACTTTCATTATCATCAATATAACATGCATTATTACCCATATTATGCAGTTATTATCGCTAGAACTATAATAAATATACGTATTACTTTTATTATCATCAATATAACATGCATTATTACCCATATTATGCAGTTATTATCGATAGAACTATAATAAATATACTTATTACTTTTATTATTATCAATATAACATGCTTTATTACCCATATTATGCAGTTATTATCGCTAGAACTGTAATAATTATACTCATTACTTATATTATTATCAATATAACATGCATTATTAGCCATATTTTACTATTATTATCGCTAGAACTATAATAATTATACATATTACTCCCAAAATTATCAATATAACATGCATTATTACCCATATAATGCAGTTATTATCGCTAGAGCTGTAATAATTATTCTTATTACTTATATTATTCTCAATATAACATGCATTATTACCCATATAATGGAGTTATTATCGCTAGAACTGTAATAATTATACTTATTACTTATATTATTATCAAGATAACATGCATTATTACCCATATAATGCAGTTATTATCGCTAGAGCTGTAATAAATATACGTATTACTTTTATTATCATCAATATAACATGCATTATTACCCATATTATGCAGTTATTATCGATAGAACTGTAATAAATATACTTATTACTTTTATTATTATCAATATAACATGCACTATTAGCCATATTGTACAATTATTATCGCTAGGACTATAATAATTATACTTATTATTCCCAATATTACCAATATATCATGCATTATTACCCATATAATGCAGTTATGATCGCCAGAACTGTAATAATTATACTTATTACTTATATTATTATCAATATAACATGCATTATTACCCATATAATGGAGTTATTATCGCTAGAACTGTAATAAATATACTTACTACTTTCATTATCACCAATATAACATGCATTATTACCCATATAATGCAGTTATTATCGATAGAACTGTAATAATTATACTCATTACTTATATTATTATCAATATAACATGCATTATTACCCATATTATGCAGTTATTATCGCTAGAACTATAATAAATATACGTATTATTTTTATTATCATCAATATAACATGCATTATTACCCATATTATGCAGTTATAATCGCTAGAACTATAATAAATATACGTATTACTTTTATTATCATCAATATAACATGCTGTATTACCCATATTATGCAGTTATTATCGCTAGTACTGTAATAATTATACTTATTACTTATATTATTATCAATATAACATGCATTATTACCCATATTATGCAGTTATTATCGATAGAACTGTAATAAATATATACTTACTACTTTCATTATCATCAATATAACATGCATTATTACCCATATTATGCAGTTATTATCGCTAGAACTATAATAAATATACGTATTACATTTATTATCATCAATATAACATGCATTATTACGCATATAATGCAGTTATTATCGTTAGAACTGTAATAATTATACTTATTACTTATTTTATTATCAATATAACATGCATTATTACCCATATAATGGAGTTATTATCGCTAGAACTGTAATAAATATACTTACTACTTTCATTATCACCAATATAACATGCATTATTACCCATATAATGCAGTTATTATCGATAGAACTGTAATAATTATACTCATTACTTATATTATTATCAATATAACATGCATTATTACCCATATTATGCAGTTATTATCGCTAGAACTATAATAAATATACTTATTACTTTTATTATTATCAATATAACATGCATTATTACCCATATAATGCAGTTATTATCGCTAGAACTGTAATAATTATACTTATTACTTATATTATTATCAATATAACATGCATTATTACCCATATTATGCAGTTATTATCGATAGAACTGTAATAAATATACTTACTACTTTCATTATCATCAATATAACATGCTTTATTACCCATATTATGCAGTTATTATCGCTAGTACTGTAATAATTATACTTATTACTTATATTATTATCAATATAACATGCATTATTACCCATATTATGCAGTTATTATCGATAGAACTGTAATAAATATGTACTTACTACTTTCATTATCATCAATATAACATGCATTATTACCCATATTATGCAGTTATTATCGCTAGAACTATAATAAATATACGTATTACATTTATTATCATCAATATAACATGCATTATTACCCATATAATGCAGTTATTATCGTTAGAACTGTAATAATTATACTTATTACTTATTTTATTATCAATATAACATGCATTATTACCCATATAATGGAGTTATTATCGCTAGAACTGTAATAAATATACCTACTACTTTCATTATCACCAATATAACATGCATTATTACCCATATAATGCAGTTATTATCGATAGAACTGTAATAATTATACTCATTACTTATATTATTATCAATATAACATGCATTATTACCCATATTATGCAGTTATTATCGCTAGAACTATAATAAATATACTTATTACTTTTATTATTATCAATATAACATGCATTATTACCCATATAATGCAGTTATTATCGCTAGAACTGTAATAATTATACTTATTACTTATATTATTATCAATATAACATGCATTTTTACCCATATTATGCAGTTATTATCGATAGAACTGTAATAAATATACTTACTACTTTCATTATCATCAATATAACATGCATTATTACCCATATTATGCAGTTATTATCGCTAGAACTGTAATAAATATACCTACTACTTTCATTATCACCAATATAACATGCATTATTACCCATATAATGCAGTTATTATCGATAGAACTGTAATAATTATACTCATTACTTATATTATTATCAATATAACATGCATTATTACCCATATTATGCAGTTATTATCGCTAGAACTATAATAAATATACTTATTACTTTTATTATTATCAATATAACATGCATTATTACCCATATAATGCAGTTATTATCGCTAGAACTGTAATAATTATACTTATTACTTATATTATTATCAATATAACATGCATTATTACCCATATAATGCAGTTATTATCGCTAGAACTGTAATAATTATACTTATTACTTATATTATTATCAATATAACATGCATTTTTACCCATATTATGCAGTTATTATCGATAGAACTGTAATAAATATACTTACTACTTTCATTATCATCAATATAACATGCATTATTACCCATATTATGCAGTTATTATCGCTAGAACTGTAATAAATATACCTACTACTTTCATTATCACCAATATAACATGCATTATTACCCATGTAATGCAGTTATTATCGATAGAACTGTAATAATTATACTCATTACTTATATTATCATCAATATAACATGCATTATTACCCATATTATGCAGTTATTATCGATAGAACTATAATAAATATACTTATTACTTTTATTATTATCAATATAACATGCTTTATTACCCATATTATGCAGTTATTATCGCTAGAACTGTAATAATTATACTCATTACTTATATTATTATCAATATAACATGCATTATTAGCCATATTTTACTATTATTATCGCTAGAGCTATAATAATTATACATATTACTCCCAAAATTATCAATATAACATGCATTATTACCCATATAATGCAGTTATTATCGCTAGAGCTGTAATAATTATTCTTATTACTTATATTATTCTCAATATAACATGCATTATTACCCATATAATGGAGTTATTATCGCTAGAACTGTAATAATTATACTTATTACTTATATTATTATCAAGATAACATGCATTATTACCCATATAATGCAGTTATTATCGCTAGAGCTGTAATAAATATACGTATTACTTTTATTATCATCAATATAACATGCATTATTACCCATATTATGCAGTTATTATCGATAGAACTGTAATAAATATACTTATTACTTTTATTATTATCAATATAACATGCACTATTAGCCATATTGTACAATTATTATCGCTAGAACTATAATAATTATACTTATTATTCCCAATATTACCAATATATCATGCATTATTACCCATATAATGCAGTTATGATCGCCAGAACTGTAATAATTATACTTATTACTTATATTATTATCAATATAACGTGCATTATTATCCATATTATGCAGTTATTATCGCTAGAACTGTAATAATTATACTTATTACTTATATTATTATCAACATAACATGCACTATTACCCATATAATGCAGTTATTATCGACAGAAGTATAATAAATATACTTATCACTTTTATTATTATCAATATAACAGGCACTCTTAGCCATATTTTACTATTATTATCGCTGGAACTATAATAATTATACTTATTACTCCCGATATTATCGATAGAACTATAATAAATATACTTATTACTTTTAGTATTATCAATATAACATGCACTATTACCCATATAATGCAGTTATTATAGCTAGAACTATAATAAATATACTTATTACTTTTATTATTATCAATATAACATGCACTATTACCCATATAATGCAGTTATTATAGCTAGAACTATAATAAATATACTTATTACTTTTATTATTATCAATATATCATGCACTATTAGCCATATTGTACAATTATTATCGCTAGAACTATAATAATTATACTTATTACTCCCGATATTATCAATATAACATGCATTATTACCCATATTATGCAGTTATTATCGATAGAACTATAATAAATATACTTATTACTTTTATTATTATCAATATAACATGCATTATTACCCATATAATGCAGTTATTATCGATAGAACTGTAATAAATATACTTACTACTTTCATTATCATCAATATAACATGCATTATTACCCATATTATGCAGTTATTATCGCTAGAACTATAATAAATATACGTATTACATTTATTATCATCAATATAACATGCATTATTACCCATATTATGCAGTTATTATCGATAGAACTATAATAAATATACTTATTACTTTTATTATTATCAATATAGCATGCTTTATTACCCATATTATGCAGTTATTATCGCTAGAACTGTAATAATTGTACTCATTACTTATATTATTATCAATATAACATGCATTATTAGCCATATTTTACTATTATTATCGCTAGAACTATAATAATTATACATATTACTCCCAATATTATCAATATAACATGCATTATTACCCATATAATGGAGTTATTATCGCTAGAACTGTAATAAATATACCTACTACTTTCATTATCACCAATATAACATGCATTATTACCCATATAATGCAGTTATTATCGATAGAACTGTAATAATTATACTCATTACTTATATTATTATCAATATAACATGCATTATTACCCATATTATGAATTTATTATCGATAGGACTATAATAAATATACTTATTACTTTTATTATTATCAATATATCATGCACTATTAGCCATATTGTACAATTATTATCGCTAGAACTATAATAATTATACTTATTACTCCCGATATTATCAATATAACATGCATTATTACCCATATTATGCAGTTATTATCGATAGAACTATAATAAATATACTTATTACTTTTATTATTATCAATATAACATGCATTATTACCCATATAATGCAGTTATTATCGATAGAACTGTAATAAATATACTTACTACTTTCATTATCATCAATATAACATGCATTATTACCCATATTATGCAGTTATTATCGCTAGAACTATAATAAATATACGTATTACATTTATTATCATCAATATAACATGCATTATTACCCATATTATGCAGTTATTATCGATAGAACTATAATAAATATACTTATTACTTTTATTATTATCAATATAGCATGCTTTATTACCCATATTATGCAGTTATTATCGCTAGAACTGTAATAATTGTACTCATTACTTATATTATTATCAATATAACATGCATTATTAGCCATATTTTACTATTATTATCGCTAGAACTATAATAATTATACATATTACTCCCAATATTATCAATATAACATGCATTATTACCCATATAATGGAGTTATTATCGCTAGAACTGTAATAAATATACCTACTACTTTCATTATCACCAATATAACATGCATTATTACCCATATAATGCAGTTATTATCGATAGAACTGTAATAATTATACTCATTACTTATATTATTATCAATATAACATGCATTATTACCCATATTATGAATTTATTATCGATAGGACTATAATAAATATACTTATTACTTTTATTATTATCAATATAACATGCACTATTAGCCATATTTTACTATTATTATCGCCAGAACTATAATAATTATACTTATTACTCCCAATATTATCAATATAACATGCATTATTACCCATATAATGCAGTTATTATCGCCAGAACTGTAATAATTATACTTATTACTTATATTATTATCAATATAACGTGCATTATTACCCATATTATGCAGTTATTATCGCTAGAACTGTAACAAATATACTTATTAGTTTTAGTATTATCAATATAACATGCACTATTACCCATATAATGCAGTTATTATAGCTAGAACTATAATAAATATACTTATTACTTTTATTATTATCAATATAACATGCACTATTACCCATATAATGCAGTTATTATAGCTAGAACTATAATAAATATACTTATTACTTTTATTATTATCAATATATCATGCACTATTAGCCATATTGTACAATTATTATCGCTAGAACTATAATAATTATACTTATTACTCCCGATATTATCAATATAACATGCATTATTACCCATATTATGCAGTTATTATCGATAGAACTATAATAAATATACTTATTACTTTTATTATTATCAATATAACATGCATTATTACCCATATAATGCAGTTATTATCGATAGAACTGTAATAAATATACTTACTACTTTCATTATCATCAATATAACATGCATTATTACCCATATTATGCAGTTATTATCGCTAGAACTATAATAAATATACGTATTACATTTATTATCATCAATATAACATGCATTATTACCCATATTATGCAGTTATTATCGATAGAACTATAATAAATATACTTATTACTTTTATTATTATCAATATAGCATGCTTTATTACCCATATTATGCAGTTATTATCGCTAGAACTGTAATAATTGTACTCATTACTTATATTATTATCAATATAACATGCATTATTAGCCATATTTTACTATTATTATCGCTAGAACTATAATAATTATACTTATTACTCCCGATATTATCAATATAACATGCATTATTACCCATATTATGCAGTTATTATCGATAGAACTATAATAAATATACTTATTACTTTTATTATTATCAATATAACATGCATTATTACCCATATAATGCAGTTATTATCGATAGAACTGTAATAAATATACTTACTACTTTCATTATCATCAATATAACATGCATTATTACCCATATTATGCAGTTATTATCGCTAGAACTATAATAAATATACGTATTACATTTATTATCATCAATATAACATGCATTATTACCCATATTATGCAGTTATTATCGATAGAACTATAATAAATATACTTATTACTTTTATTATTATCAATATAGCATGCTTTATTACCCATATTATGCAGTTATTATCGCTAGAACTGTAATAATTGTACTCATTACTTATATTATTATCAATATAACATGCATTATTAGCCATATTTTACTATTATTATCGCTAGAACTATAATAATTATACATATTACTCCCAATATTATCAATATAACATGCATTATTACCCATATAATGGAGTTATTATCGCTAGAACTGTAATAAATATACCTACTACTTTCATTATCACCAATATAACATGCATTATTACCCATATAATGCAGTTATTATCGATAGAACTGTAATAATTATACTCATTACTTATATTATTATCAATATAACATGCATTATTACCCATATTATGAATTTATTATCGATAGGACTATAATAAATATACTTATTACTTTTATTATTATCAATATATCATGCACTATTAGCCATATTGTACAATTATTATCGCTAGAACTATAATAATTATACTTATTACTCCCGATATTATCAATATAACATGCATTATTACCCATATTATGCAGTTATTATCGATAGAACTATAATAAATATACTTATTACTTTTATTATTATCAATATAACATGCATTATTACCCATATAATGCAGTTATTATCGATAGAACTGTAATAAATATACTTACTACTTTCATTATCATCAATATAACATGCATTATTACCCATATTATGCAGTTATTATCGCTAGAACTATAATAAATATACGTATTACATTTATTATCATCAATATAACATGCATTATTACCCATATTATGCAGTTATTATCGATAGAACTATAATAAATATACTTATTACTTTTATTATTATCAATATAGCATGCTTTATTACCCATATTATGCAGTTATTATCGCTAGAACTGTAATAATTGTACTCATTACTTATATTATTATCAATATAACATGCATTATTAGCCATATTTTACTATTATTATCGCTAGAACTATAATAATTATACATATTACTCCCAATATTATCAATATAACATGCATTATTACCCATATAATGGAGTTATTATCGCTAGAACTGTAATAAATATACCTACTACTTTCATTATCACCAATATAACATGCATTATTACCCATATAATGCAGTTATTATCGATAGAACTGTAATAATTATACTCATTACTTATATTATTATCAATATAACATGCATTATTACCCATATTATGAATTTATTATCGATAGGACTACAATAAATATACTTATTACTTTTATTATTATCAATATAACATGCACTATTAGCCATATTTTACTATTATTATCGCCAGAACTATAATAATTATACTTATTACTCCCAATATTATCAATATAACATGCATTATTACCCATATAATGCAGTTATTATCGCCAGAACTGTAATAATTATACTTATTACTTATATTATTATCAATATAACGTGCATTATTACCCATATTATGCAGTTATTATCGCTAGAACTGTAACAAATATACTTATTAGTTTTAGTATTATCAATATAACATGCACTATTACCCATATAATGCAGTTATTATAGCTAGAACTATAATAAATATACTTATTACTTTTATTATTATCAATATAACATGCACTATTACCCATATAATGCAGTTATTATAGCTAGAACTATAATAAATATACTTATTACTTTTATTATTATCAATATATCATGCACTATTAGCCATATTGTACAATTATTATCGCTAGAACTATAATAATTATACTTATTACTCCCGATATTATCAATATAACATGCATTATTACCCATATTATGCAGTTATTATCGATAGAACTATAATAAATATACTTATTACTTTTATTATTATCAATATAACATGCATTATTACCCATATAATGCAGTTATTATCGATAGAACTGTAATAAATATACTTACTACTTTCATTATCATCAATATAACATGCATTATTACCCATATTATGCAGTTATTATCGCTAGAACTATAATAAATATACGTATTACATTTATTATCATCAATATAACATGCATTATTACCCATATTATGCAGTTATTATCGATAGAACTATAATAAATATACTTATTACTTTTATTATTATCAATATAGCATGCTTTATTACCCATATTATGCAGTTATTATCGCTAGAACTGTAATAATTGTACTCATTACTTATATTATTATCAATATAACATGCATTATTAGCCATATTTTACTATTATTATCGCTAGAACTATAATAATTATACATATTACTCCCAATATTATCAATATAACATGCATTATTACCCATATAATGGAGTTATTATCGCTAGAACTGTAATAAATATACCTACTACTTTCATTATCACCAATATAACATGCATTATTACCCATATAATGCAGTTATTATCGATAGAACTGTAATAATTATACTCATTACTTATATTATTATCAATATAACATGCATTATTACCCATATTATGCAGTTATTATCGCTAGAACTATAATAAATATACTTATTACTTTTATTATTATCAATATAACATGCATTATTACCCATATTATGCAGTTATTATCGCTAGAACTATAATAAATATACTTATTACTTATATTATTATCAATATAACATGCATTATTAGCCATATTTTACTATTATTATCGCTAGAGCTATAATAATTATACATATTACTCCCAAAATTATCAATATAACATGCATTTTACCCATATAATGCAGTTATTATCGCTAGAGCTGTAATAATTATTCTTATTACTTATATTATTCTCAATATAACATGCATTATTACCCATATAATGGAGTTATTATCGCTAGAACTGTAATAATTATACTTATTACTTATATTATTATCAAGATAACATGCATTATTACCCATATAATGCAGTTATTATCGCTAGAGCTGTAATAAATATACGTATTACTTTTATTATCATCAATATAACATGCATTATTACCCATATTATGAATTTATTATCGATAGGACTATAATAAATATACTTATTACTTTTATTATTATCAATATAACATGCACTATTAGCCATATTTTACTATTATTATCGCCAGAACTATAATAATTATACTTATTACTCCCAATATTATCAATATAACATGCATTATTACCCATATAATGCAGTTATTATCGCCAGAACTGTAATAATTATACTTATTACTTATATTATTATCAATATAACGTGCATTATTACCCATATTATGCAGTTATTATCGCTAGAACTGTAACAAATATACTTATTAGTTTTAGTATTATCAATATAACATGCACTATTACCCATATAATGCAGTTATTATAGCTAGAACTATAATAAATATACTTATTACTTTTATTATTATCAATATAACATGCACTATTACCCATATAATGCAGTTATTATAGCTAGAACTATAATAAATATACTTATTACTTTTATTATTATCAATATATCATGCACTATTAGCCATATTGTACAATTATTATCGCTAGAACTATAATAATTATACTTATTACTCCCGATATTATCAATATAACATGCATTATTACCCATATTATGCAGTTATTATCGATAGAACTATAATAAATATACTTATTACTTTTATTATTATCAATATAGCATGCTTTATTACCCATATTATGCAGTTATTATCGCTAGAACTCTAATAATTGTACTCATTACTTATATTATTATCAATATAACATGCATTATTAGCCATATTTTACTATTATTATCGCTAGAACTATAATAATTATACATATTACTCCCAATATTATCAATATAACATGCATTATTACCCATATAATGGAGTTATTATCGCTAGAACTGTAATAAATATACCTACTACTTTCATTATCACCAATACAACATGCATTATTACCCATATAATGCAGTTATTATCGATAGAACTGTAATAATTATACTCATTACTTATATTATTATCAATATAACATGCATTATTACCCATATTATGCAGTTATTATCGCTAGAACTATAATAAATATACTTATTACTTTTATTATTATCAATATAACATGCATTATTACCCATATTATGCAGTTATTATCGCTAGAACTATAATAAATATACTTATTACTTTTATTATTATCAATATATCATGCACTATTAGCCATATTGTACAATTATTATCGCTAGAACTATAATAATTATACTTATTACTCCCGATATTATCAATATAACATGCATTATTACCCATATTATGCAGTTATTATCGATAGAACTATAATAAATATACTTATTACTTTTATTATTATCAATATAACATGCATTATTACCCATATAATGCAGTTATTATCGATAGAGCTATAATAATTATACATATTACTACCAAAATTATCAATATAACATGCATTATTACCCATATAATGCAGTTATTATCGCTAGAGCTGTAATAATTATACTCATTACTTATATTATTATCAATATAACATGCATTATTACCCATATTATGCAGTTATTATCGATAGAACTATAATAAATATACTTATTACTTTTATTATTATCAATATAGCATGCTTTATTACCCATATTATGCAGTTATTATCGCTAGAACTGTAATAATTGTACTCATTACTTATATTATTATCAATATAACATGCATTATTAGCCATATTTTACTATTATTATCGCTAGAACAATAATAATTATACATATTACTCCCAATATTATCAATATAACATGCATTTTTACCCATATAATGGAGTTATTATCGCTAGAACTGTAATAAATATACCTACTACTTTCATTATCACCAATATAACATGCATTATTACCCATATAATGCAGTTATTATCGATAGAACTGTAATAATTATACTCATTACTTATATTATTATCAATATAACATGCATTATTACCCATATTATGCAGTTATTATCGCTAGAACTATAATAAATATACTTATTACTTTTATTATTATCAATATAACATGCATTATTACCCATATTATGCAGTTATTATCGCTAGAACTATAATAAATATACTTATTACTTTTATTATTATCAATATAACATGCACTATTAGCCATATTTTACTATTATTATCGCCAGAACTATAATAATTATACTTATTACTCCCAATATTATCAATATAACATGCATTATTACCCATATAATGCAGTTATTATCGCCAGAACTGTAATAATTATACTTATTACTTATATTATTATCAATATAACGTGCATTATTACCCATATTATGCAGTTATTATCGCTAGAACTGTAACAAATATACTTATTAGTTTTAGTATTATCAATATAACATGCACTATTACCCATATAATGCAGTTATTATAGCTAGAACTATAATAAATATAC
The DNA here is from genome assembly GCA_963576845.1 of Megachile leachella. Classification (NCBI taxonomy): domain Eukaryota; kingdom Metazoa; phylum Arthropoda; class Insecta; order Hymenoptera; family Megachilidae; genus Megachile; species Megachile leachella. Next base: position 21,338 of record CAUYWW010000281.1, read on the forward strand.
TTATTACTTTTATTATTATCAATATAACATGCACTATTACCCATATAATGGAGTTATTATCGCTAGAACTATAATAAATATACTTATTACTTTTATTATTATCAATATAACATGCATTATTACCCATATTATGCAGTTATTATCGATAGAACCATAATAAATATACTTATTACTTTTATTATTATCAATATAACATGCATTATTACCCATATAATGCAGTTATTATCGATAGAACTGTAATAAATATACTTACTACTTTCATTATCATCAATATAACATGCATTATTACCCATATTATGCAGTTATTATCGCTAGAACTATAATAAATATACGTATTACATTTATTATCATCAATATAACATGCATTATTACCCATATTATGCAGTTATTATCGATAGAACTATAATAAATATACTTATTACTTTTATTATTATCAATATAGCATGCTTTATTACCCATATTATGCAGTTATTATCGCTAGAACTGTAATAATTGTACTCATTACTTATATTATTATCAATATAACATGCATTATTAGCCATATTTTACTATTATTATCGCTAGAACTATAATAATTATACATATTACTCCCAATATTATCAATATAACATGCATTATTACCCATATAATGGAGTTATTATCGCTAGAACTGTAATAAATATACCTACTACTTTCATTATCACCAATATAACATGCATTATTACCCATATAATGCAGTTATTATCGATAGAACTGTAATAATTATACTCATTACTTATATTATTATCAATATAACATGCATTATTACCCATATTATGCAGTTATTATCGCTAGAACTATAATAAATATACTTATTACTTTTATTATTATCAATATAACATGCATTATTACCCATATTATGCAGTTATTATCGCTAGAACTATAATAAATATACTTATTACTTATATTATTATCAATATAACATGCATTATTAGCCATATTTTACTATTATTATCGCTAGAGCTATAATAATTATACATATTACTCCCAAAATTATCAATATAACATGCATTATTACCCATATAATGCAGTTATTATCGCTAGAGCTGTAATAATTATTCTTATTACTTATATTATTCTCAATATAACATGCATTATTACCCATATAATGGAGTTATTATCGCTAGAACTGTAATAATTATACTTATTACTTATATTATTATCAAGATAACATGCATTATTACCCATATAATGCAGTTATTATCGCTAGAGCTGTAATAAATATACGTATTACTTTTATTATCATCAATATAACATGCATTATTACCCATATTATGAATTTATTATCGATAGGACTATAATAAATATACTTATTACTTTTATTATTATCAATATAACATGCACTATTAGCCATATTTTACTATTATTATCGCCAGAACTATAATAATTATACTTATTACTCCCAATATTATCAATATAACATGCATTATTACCCATATAATGCAGTTATTATCGCCAGAACTGTAATAATTATACTTATTACTTATATTATTATCAATATAACGTGCATTATTACCCATATTATGCAGTTATTATCGCTAGAACTGTAACAAATATACTTATTAGTTTTAGTATTATCAATATAACATGCACTATTACCCATATAATGCAGTTATTATAGCTAGAACTATAATAAATATACTTATTACTTTTATTATTATCAATATAACATGCACTATTACCCATATAATGCAGTTATTATAGCTAGAACTATAATAAATATACTTATTACTTTTATTATTATCAATATATCATGCACTATTAGCCATATTGTACAATTATTATCGCTAGAACTATAATAATTATACTTATTACTCCCGATATTATCAATATAACATGCATTATTACCCATATTATGCAGTTATTATCGATAGAACTATAATAAATATACTTATTACTTTTATTATTATCAATATAACATGCATTATTACCCATATAATGCAGTTATTATCGATAGAACTGTAATAAATATACTTACTACTTTCATTATCATCAATATAACATGCATTATTACCCATATTATGCAGTTATTATCGCTAGAACTATAATAAATATACGTATTACATTTATTATCATCAATATAACATGCATTATTACCCATATTATGCAGTTATTATCGATAGAACTATAATAAATATACTTATTACTTTTATTATTATCAATATAGCATGCTTTATTACCCATATTATGCAGTTATTATCGCTAGAACTGTAATAATTGTACTCATTACTTATATTATTATCAATATAACATGCATTATTAGCCATATTTTACTATTATTATCGCTAGAACTATAATAATTATACATATTACTCCCAATATTATCAATATAACATGCATTATTGCCCATATAATGGAGTTATTATCGCTAGAACTGTAATAAATATACCTACTACTTTCATTATCACCAATATAACATGCATTATTACCCATATAATGCAGTTATTATCGATAGAACTGTAATAATTATACTCATTACTTATATTATTATCAATATAACATGCATTATTACCCATATTATGCAGTTATTATCGCTAGAACTATAATAAATATACTTATTACTTTTATTATTATCAATATAACATGCATTATTACCCATATTATGCAGTTATTATCGCTAGAACTATAATAAATATACTTATTACTTATATTATTATCAATATAACATGCATTATTAGCCATATTTTACTATTATTATCGCTAGAGCTATAATAATTATACATATTACTCCCAAAATTATCAATATAACATGCATTATTACCCATATAATGCAGTTATTATCGCTAGAGCTGTAATAATTATTCTTATTACTTATATTATTCTCAATATAACATGCATTATTACCCATATAATGGAGTTATTATCGCTAGAACTGTAATAATTATACTTATTACTTATATTATTATCAAGATAACATGCATTATTACCCATATAATGCAGTTATTATCGCTAGAGCTGTAATAAATATACGTATTACTTTTATTATCATCAATATAACATGCATTATTACCCATATTATGCAGTTATTATCGATAGAACTGTAATAAATATACTTATTACTTTTATTATTATCAATATAACATGCACTATTAGCCATATTGTACAATTATTATCGCTAGAACTATAATAATTATACTTATTATTCCCAATATTACCAATATATCATGCATTATTACCCATATAATGCAGTTATGATCGCCAGAACTGTAATAATTATACTTATTACTTATATTATTATCAATATAACGTGCATTATTACCCATATTATGCAGTTATTATCGCTAGAACTGTAATAATTATACTTATTACTTATATTATTATCAACATAACATGCACTATTACCCATATAATGCAGTTATTATCGACAGAAGTATAATAAATATACTTATCACTTTTATTATTATCAATATAACAGGCACTCTTAGCCATATTTTACTATTATTATCGCTGGAACTATAATAATTATACTTATTACTCCCGATATTATCGATAGAACTATAATAAATATACTTATTACTTTTATTATTATCAATATAACATGCATTATTACCCATATAATGCAGTTATTATCGCTAGAACTGTAATAATTATACTTATTACTTATATTGTTATCAATATAACATGCATTATTACCCATATTATGCAGTTATTATCGATAGAACTGTAATAAATATACTTACTACTTTCATTATCATCAATATAACATGCATTATTACCCATATTATGCAGTTATTATCGATAGAACTTTAATAAATATACTTATTACTTTTATTATTATCAATATAACATGCATTATTACCCATATTATGCAGTTATTATCGCTAGAACTATAATTAATATACGTATTATTTTTATTATCATCAATATAACATGCATTATTACCCATATTATGGAGTTATAATCGCTAGAACTGTAATAATTATACTTATTACTTATATTATTATCAATATAACATGCATTATTACCCATATTATGCAGTTATTATCGCCAGAACTGTAATAATTATACTTATTACTTATATTATTATCAATATAACGTGCATTATTACCCATATTATGCAGTTATTATCGCTAGAACTGTAACAAATATACTTATTAGTTTTAGTATTATCAATATAACATGCACTATTACCCATATAATGCAGTTATTATAGCTAGAACTATAATAAATATACTTATTACTTTTATTATTATCAATATATCATGCACTATTAGCCATATTTTACTATTATTATCGCTAGAGCTATAATAATTATACATATTACTCCCAAAATTATCAATATAACATGCATTATTACCCATATTATGCAGTTATTATCGATAGAACTATAATAAATATACTTATTACTTTTATTATTATCAATATAACATGCATTATTACCCATATAATGCAGTTATTATCGATAGAACTGTAATAAATATACTTACTACTTTCATTATCATCAATATAACATGCATTATTACCCATATTATGCAGTTATTATCGCTAGAACTATAATAAATATACGTATTACTTTTATTATCATCAATATAACATGCATTATTACCCATATTATGCAGTTATTATCGATAGAACTATAATAAATATACTTATTACTTTTATTATTATCAATATAGCATGCTTTATTACCCATATTATGCAGTTATTATCGCTAGAACTGTAATAATTATACTCATTACTTATATTATTATCAATATAACATGCATTATTAGCCATATTTTACTATTATTATCGCTAGAACTATAATAATTATACATATTACTCCCAATATTATCAATATAACATGCATTATTACCCATATAATGCAGTTATTATCGCTAGAGCTGTAATAATTATTCTTATTACTTATATTATTCTCAATATAACATGCATTATTACCCATATAATGCAGTTATTATCGCTAGAACTGTAGTAATTATATTTATTACTTACATTATTCTCAATATAACATGCATTATTACCCATATTATGCAGTTATAATCGCTAGAACTATAATTAATATACTTAGTACTTTTATTATGATCAATATAACATGCATTATTACCCATATTATGCATTTGTTATCGATAGAACTGTAATAAATATACTTACTACTTTCATTATCATCAATATAACATGCATTATTACCCATATTATGCAGTTATTATCGATAGAACTATAATAAATATACTTATCACTTTTATTATTATCAATATAGCATGCTTTATTACCCTTATTATGCAGTTATTATCGCTAGAACTGTAATAATTATACTCATTACTTATATTATTATCAATATAACATGCATTATTAGCCATATTATACTATTATTATCGCTAGAACTATAATAATTATACATATTACTCCCAAAATTATCAATATAACATGCATTATTACCCATATAATGCAGTTATTATCGCTAGAGCTGTAATAATTATTCTTATTACTTATATTATTCTCAATATAACATGCATTATTACCCATATAATGCAGTTATTATCGCTAGAACTGTAGTAATTATATTTATTACTTATATTATTCTCAATATAACATGCATTATTACCCATATTATGCAGTTATAATCGCTAGAACTATAATAAATATACTTAGTACTTTTATTATGATCAATATAACATGCATTATTACCCATATAATGCAGTTATTATCGCTAGAGCTGTAATAAATAAATGTATTACTTTTATTATCATCAATATAACATGCATTATTACCCATATTATGCAGTTATTATCGATAGAACTGTAATAAATATACTTATTACTTTTATTATTATCAATATAACATGCACTATTAGCCATATTGTACAATTATTATCGCTAGAACTATAATAATTATACTTATTACTCCCGATATTATCAATATGACATGCATTATTACCCATATAATGGAGTTATTATCGCTAGAACTGTAATAATTATACTCATTACTTATATTCTTATCAATATAACATGCATTATTACCCATATTATGCAGTTATTATCGCTAGAACTATAATAAATATACTTACTTAGTACTTTTATTATCATAAATATAACATGCATTATTACCCATATTATGCAGTTATTATCGCTAGAACTGTAATAATTATACTTATTACTTATATTATTATCAATATAACATGCATTATTATACATATGATGGAGTTATTATCGCTAGAACTGTAATAATTATACCTATTACTCCCGATATTATCAATATAACATGCATTATTACCCATATAATGCAGTTATTGTCGACAGAAGTATAATAAATATACTTATTACTTTTATTATTATCTATATAGCAGGCACTCTTAGCCATATTTTACTATTATTATCGCTGGAACTATAATAATTATACTTATTACTCCCGATATTATCAATATAACATGCATTATTACCCATATTATGCAGTTATTATCGATAGAACTATAATAAATATACTTATTACTTTTATTATTATCAATATAACATGCATTATTACCCATATAATGCAGTTATTATCGCTAGAACTGTAATAATTATACTTATTACTTATATTATTATCAATATAACATGCATTATTACCCATATTATGCAGTTATTATCGATAGAACTGTAATAAATATACTTACTACTTTCATTATCATCAATATAACATGCATTATTACCCATATTATGCAGTTATTATCGCTAGAACTATAATAAATATACGTATTACTTTTATTATCATCAATATAACATGCATTATTACCCATATTATGCAGTTATTATCGATAGAACTATAATAAATATACTTATTACTTTTATTATTATCAATATAACATGCTTTATTACCCATATTATGCAGTTATTATCGCTAGAACTGTAATAATTATACTCATTACTTATATTATTATCAATATAACATGCATTATTAGCCATATTTTACTATTATTATCGCTAGAGCTATAATAATTATACATATTACTCCCAAAATTATCAATATAACATGCATTATTAGCCATATTTTACTATTATTATCGCTAGAGCTATAATAATTATACATATTACTCCCAAAATTATCAATATAACATGCATTATTACCCATATAATGCAGTTATTATCGCTAGAGCTGTAATAATTATTCTTATTACTTATATTATTATCAAGATAACATGCATTATTACCCATATAATGCAGTTATTATCGCTAGAGCTGTAATAAATAAATGTATTACTTTTATTATCATCAATATAACATGCATTATTACCCATATTATGCAGTTATTATCGATAGAACTGTAATAAATATACTTATTACTTTTATTATTATCAATATAACATGCACTATTAGCCATATTGTACAATTATTATCGCTAGAACTATAATAATTATACTCATTACTCCCGATATTATCAATATGACATGCATTATTACCCATATAATGGAGTTATTATCGCTAGAACTGTAATAATTATACTCATTACTTATATTCTTATCAATATAACATGCATTATTACCCATATTATGCAGTTATTATCGCTAGAACTATAATAAATATACTTACTTAGTACTTTTATTATCATAAATATAACATGCATTATTACCCATATTATGCAGTTATTATCGCTAGAACTGTAATAATTATACTTATTACTTATATTATTATCAATATAACATGCATTATTACCCATATAATGCAGTTATTATCGCTAGAACTGTAATAATTATACTTATTACTTATATTATTATCAATATAACATGCATTATTACCCATATTATGCAGTTATTATCGATAGAACTGTAATAAATATACTTACTACTTTCATTATCATCAATATAACATGCATTATTACCCATATTATGCAGTTATTATCGCTAGAACTATAATAAATATACGTATTACTTTTATTATCATCAATATAACATGCATTATTACCCATATTATGCAGTTATTATCGATAGAACTATAATAAATATACTTATTACTTTTATTATTATCAATATAACATGCTTTATTACCCATATTATGCAGTTATTATCGCTAGAACTGTAATAATTATACTCATTACTTATATTATTATCAATATAACATGCATTATTAGCCATATTTTACTATTATTATCGCTAGAGCTATAATAATTATACATATTACTCCCAAAATTATCAATATAACATGCATTATTAGCCATATTTTACTATTATTATCGCTAGAGCTATAATAATTATACATATTACTCCCAAAATTATCAATATAACATGCATTATTACCCATATAATGCAGTTATTATCGCTAGAGCTGTAATAATTATTCTTATTACTTATATTATTCTCAATATAACATGCATTATTACCCATATAATGGAGTTATTATCGCTAGAACTGTAATAATTATACTTATTACTTATATTATTATCAAGATAACATGCATTATTACCCATATAATGCAGTTATTATCGCTAGAGCTGTAATAAATATACGTATTACTTTTATTATCATCAATATAACATGCATTATTACCCATATTATGCAATTATTATCGATAGGACTGTAATAAATATACTTATTACTTTTATTATTATCAATATAACATGCACTATTAGCCATATAATGCAGTTATTATCGCTAGAACTGTAATAATTATACTTATTACTTATATTGTTATCAATATAACATGCATTATTACCCATATTATGCAGTTATTATCGCTAGAACTATAATAAATATACTTATTACTTTTATTATTATCAATATAACATGCACTATTAGCCATATAATGCAGTTATTATCGCTAGAACTATAATAATTATACTTATTACTCCCGATATTATCAATATGACATGCATTATTACCCATATAATGGAGTTATTATCGCTAGAACTGTAATAATTATACTTATTACTTATATTATTATCAAGATAACATGCATTATTACCCATATAATGCAGTTATTATCGCTAGAGCTGTAATAAATATACGTATTACTTTTATTATCATCAATATAACATGCATTATTACCCATATTATGCAGTTATTATCGATAGAACTGTAATAAATATACTTATTACTTTTATTATTATCAATATAACATGCACTATTAGCCATATAATGCAGTTATTATCGCTAGAACTGTAATAATTAGACTTATTACTTATATTGTTATCAATATAACATGCATTATTACCCATATTATGCAGTTATTATCGCTAGAACTATAATAAATATACTTATTACTTTTATTATTATCAATATAACATGCACTATTAGCCATATAATGCAGTTATTATCGCTAGAACTATAATAATTATACTTATTACTCCCGATATTATCAATATGACATGCATTATTACCCATATAATGGAGTTATTATCGCTAGAACTGTAATAATTATACTCATTACTTATATTCTTATCAATATAACAAGCATTATTACCCATATTATGCAGTTATTATCGCTAGAACTATAATAAATATACTTACTTAGTACTTTTATTATCATAAATATAACATGCATTATTACCCATATTATGCAGTTATTATCGCTAGAACTATAATAAATATACGTATTACTTTTATTATCATCAATATAACATGCATTATTAGCCATATTTTACTATTATTATCGCTAGAACTATAATAATTATACTTATTACTCCCAATATTATCAACATAAATGCATTATTACCCATATAATGCAGTTATTATAGCTAGAACTATAATAAATATACGTGTTACTTTTATTATGATCAATATAACATGCATTATTACCCATATTATGCAGTTATTATCGATAGAACTGTAATAAATATACTTATTACTTTTATTATTATCAATATAACATGCACTATTAGTCATATTTCACTATTATTATCGCTAGAACTATAATAATTATACTTATTATTCCCAATATTACCAATATATCATGCATTATTACCCATATAATGCAGTTATGATCGCCAGAACTGTAATAATTATACTTATTACTTATATTATTATCAATATAACATGCATTATTACCCATATTATGCAGTTATTATCGCTAGGACTGTAATAAATATACTTATTACTTTTATTATTATCAATATAACATGCACTATTACCCATATAATGCAGTTATTATAGCTAGAACTATAATAATTATACTTATTACTCCCGATATTATCAATATGACATGCATTATTACCCATATAATGCAGTTATTATCGCTAGAACTGTAATAATTATACTTATTACTTATATTATTATCAACATAACATGCACTATTACCCATATAATGCAGTTATTATCGACAGAAGTATAATAAATATACTTATCACTTTTATTATTATCAATATAACAGGCACTCTTAGCCATATTTTACTATTATTATCGCTGGAACTATAATAATTATACTTATTACTCCCGATATTATCGATAGAACTATAATAAATATACTTATTACTTTTATTATTATCAATATAACATGCATTATTACCCATATAATGCAGTTATTATCGCTGGAACTATAATAATTATACTTATTACTCCCGATATTATCAATATAACATGCATTATTACCCATATTATGCAGTTATTATCGATAGAACTGTAATAAATATACTTACTACTTTCATTATCATCAATATAACATGCATTATTACCCATATTATGCAGTTATTATCGCTAGAGCTGTAATAAATAAATGTATTACTTTTATTATCATCAATATAACATGCATTATTACCCATATTATGCAGTTATTATCGATAGAACTGTAATAAATATACTTATTACTTTTATTATTATCAATATAACATGCACTATTAGCCATATTGTACAATTATTATCGCTAGAACTATAATAATTATACTTATTACTCCCGATATTATCAATATGACATGCATTATTACCCATATAATGGAGTTATTATCGCCAGAACTGTAATAATTATACTCATTACTTATATTCTTATCAATATAACATGCATTATTACCCATATTATGCAGTTATTATCGCTAGAACTATAATAAATATACTTACTTAGTACTTTTATTATCATAAATATAACATGCATTATTACCCATATTATGCAGTTATTATCGCTAGAACTGTAATAATTATACTTATTACTTATATTATTATCAATATAACATGCATTATTATACATATGATGGAGTTATTATCGCTAGAACTGTAATAATTATACCTATTACTCCCGATATTATCAATATAACATGCATTATTACCCATATAATGCAGTTATTGTCGACAGAAGTATAATAAATATACTTATTACTTTTATTATTATCTATATAGCAGGCACTCTTAGCCATATTTTACTATTATTATCGCTGGAACTATAATAATTATACTTATTACTCCCGATATTATCAATATAGCATGCATTATTACCCATATTATGCAGTTATTATCGATAGAACTATAATAAATATACTTATTACTTTTATTATTATCAATATAACATGCATTATTACCCATATAATGCAGTTATTATCGCTAGAACTGTAATAATTATACTTATTACTTATATTATTATCAATATAACATGCATTATTACCCATATTATGCAGTTATTATCGATAGAACTGTAATAAATATACTTACTACTTTCATTATCATCAATATAACATGCATTATTACCCATATTATGCAGTTATTATCGCTAGAACTATAATAAATATACGTATTACTTTTATTATCATCAATATAACATGCATTATTACCCATATTATGCAGTTATTATCGATAGAACTATAATAAATATACTTATTACTTTTATTATTATGAATATAACATGCTTTATTACCCATATTATGCAGTTATTATCGCTAGAACTGTAATAATTATACTCATTACTTATATTATTATCAATATAACATGCATTATTAGCCATATTTTACTATTATTATCGCTAGAGCTATAATAATTATACATATTACTCCCAAAATTATCAATATAACATGCATTATTAGCCATATTTTACTATTATTATCGCTAGAGCTATAATAATTATACATATTACTCCCAAAATTATCAATATAACATGCATTATTACCCATATAATGCAGTTATTATCGCTAGAGCTGTAATAATTATTCTTATTACTTATATTATTCTCAATATAACATGCATTATTACCCATATAATGGAGTTATTATCGCTAGAACTGTAATAATTATACTTATTACTTATATTATTATCAAGATAACATGCATTATTACCCATATAATGCAGTTATTATCGCTAGAGCTGTAATAAATATACGTATTACTTTTATTATCATCAATATAACATGCATTATTACCCATATTATGCAGTTATTATCGCTAGAACTATAATAAATATACGTATTATTTTTATTATCATCAATATAACATGCATTATTACCCATATTATGCAGTTATAATCGCTAGAACTATAATAAATATACGTATTACTTTTATTATCATCAATATAACATGCTTTATTACCCATATTATGCAGTTATTATCGCTAGAACTGTAATAATTATACTTATTACTTATATTATTATCAATATAACATGCATTATTACCCATATAATGCAGTTATTATCGCTAGAACTGTAATAATTATACTTATTACTTATATTATTATCAATATAACATGCATTATTACCCATATTATGCAGTTATTATCGATAGAACTGTAATAAATATACTTACTACTTTCATTATCATCAATATAACATGCATTATTACCCATATTATGCAGTTATTATCGCTAGAACTATAATAAATATACGTATTACTTTTATTATCATCAATATAACATGCATTATTACCCATATTATGCAGTTATTATCGATAGAACTATAATAAATATACTTATTACTTTTATTATTATCAATATAACATGCTTTATTACCCATATTATGCAGTTATTATCGCTAGAACTGTAATAATTATACTCATTACTTATATTATTATCAATATAACATGCATTATTAGCCATATTTTACTATTATTATCGCTAGAGCTATAATAATTATACATATTACTCCCAAAATTATCAATATAACATGCATTATTAGCCATATTTTACTATTATTATCGCTAGAGCTATAATAATTATACATATTACTCCCAAAATTATCAATATAACATGCATTATTACCCATATAATGCAGTTATTATCGCTAGAGCTGTAATAATTATTCTTATTACTTATATTATTCTCAATATAACATGCATTATTACCCATATAATGGAGTTATTATCGCTAGAACTGTAATAATTATACTTATTACTTATATTATTATCAAGATAACATGCATTATTACCCATATAATGCAGTTATTATCGCTAGAGCTGTAATAAATAAATGTATTACTTTTATTATCATCAATATAACATGCATTATTACCCATATTATGCAGTTATTATCGATAGAACTGTAATAAATATACTTATTACTTTTATTATTATCAATATAACATGCACTATTAGCCATATTGTACAATTATTATCGCTAGAACTATAATAATTATACTTATTACTCCCGATATTATCAATATGACATGCATTATTACCCATATAATGGAGTTATTATCGCTAGAACTGTAATAATTATACTCATTACTTATATTCTTATCAATATAACATGCATTATTACCCATATTATGCAGTTATTATCGCTAGAACTATAATAAATATACTTACTTAGTACTTTTATTATCATAAATATAACATGCATTATTACCCATATTATGCAGTTATTATCGCTAGAACTGTAATAATTATACTTATTACTTATATTATTATCAATATAACATGCATTATTATACATATGATGGAGTTATTATCGCTAGAACTGTAATAATTATACCTATTACTCCCGATATTATCAATATAACATGCATTATTACCCATATAATGCAGTTATTGTCGACAGAAGTATAATAAATATACTTATTACTTTTATTATTATCTATATAGCAGGCACTCTTAGCCATATTTTACTATTATTATCGCTGGAACTATAATAATTATACTTATTACTCCCGATATTATCAATATAACATGCATTATTACCCATATTATGCAGTTATTATCGATAGAACTATAATAAATATACTTATTACTTTTATTATTATCAATATAACATGCATTATTACCCATATAATGCAGTTATTATCGCTAGAACTGTAATAATTATACTTATTACTTATATTATTATCAATATAACATGCATTATTACCCATATTATGCAGTTATTATCGATAGAACTGTAATAAATATACTTACTACTTTCATTATCATCAATATAACATGCATTATTACCCATATTATGCAGTTATTATCGCTAGAACTATAATAAATATACGTATTACTTTTATTATCATCAATATAACATGCATTATTACCCATATTATGCAGTTATTATCGATAGAACTATAATAAATATACTTATTACTTTTATTATTATCAATATAACATGCTTTATTACCCATATTATGCAGTTATTATCGCTAGAACTGTAATAATTATACTCATTACTTATATTATTATCAATATAACATGCATTATTAGCCATATTTTACTATTATTATCGCTAGAGCTATAATAATTATACATATTACTCCCAAAATTATCAATATAACATGCATTATTACCCATATAATGCAGTTATTATCGCTAGAGCTGTAATAATTATTCTTATTACTTATATTATTCTCAATATAACATGCATTATTACCCATATAATGGAGTTATTATCGCTAGAACTGTAATAATTATACTTATTACTTATATTATTATCAATATAACATGCATCATTACCCATATTATGCAGTTATTATCGATAGAACTGTAATAAATATACTTACTACTTTCATTATCATCAATATAACATGCATTATTACCCACATTATGCAGTTATTATCGATAGAACTATAATAAATATACTTATTCCTTTTATTATTATCAATATAACATGCATTATTACCCATATTATGCAGTTATTATCGCTAGAACTACAATAAATATACGTATTATTTTTATTATCATCAATATAACATGCATTATTACCCATATTATGCAGTTATAATCGCTAGAACTATAATAAATATACTTAGTACTTTAATTATCATGAATATAACATGCATTATTACCCATATTATGAATTTATTATCGATAGGACTATAATAAATATACTTATTACTTTTATTATTATCAATATAACATGCACTATTAGCCATATTTTACTATTATTATCGCCAGAACTATAATAATTATACTTATTACTCCCAATATTATCAATATAACATGCATTATTACCCATATAATGCAGTTATTATCGCCAGAACTGTAATAATTATACTTATTACTTATATTATTATCAATATAACGTGCATTATTACCCATATTATGCAGTTATTATCGCTAGAACTGTAACAAATATACTTATTACTTTTAGTATTATCAATATAACATGCACTATTACCCATATAATGCAGTTATTATAGCTAGAACTATAATAAATATACTTATTACTTTTATTATTATCAATATAACATGCACTATTAGCCATATTGTACCATTATTATCGCTACAACTATAATAATTATACTTATTACTCCCGATATTATCAATATAACATGCATTATTACCCATATTATGCAGTTATTATCGATAGAACTATAATAAATATACTTATTACTTTTATTATTATCAATATAACATGCATTATTACCCATATAATGCAGTTATTATCGATAGAACTGTAATAAATATACTTACTACTTTCATTATCATCAATATAACATGCATTATTACCCATATTATGCAGTTATTATCGCTAGAACTATAATAAATATACGTATTACTTTTATTATCATCAATATAACATGCATTATTACCCATATTATGCAGTTATTATCGATAGAACTATAATAAATATACTTATTACTTTTATTATTATCAATATAGCATGCTTTATTACCCATATTATGCAGTTATTATCGCTAGAACTGTAATAATTATACTCATTACTTATATTATTATCAATATAACATGCATTATTAGCCATATTTTACTATTATTATCGCTAGAACTATAATAATTATACATATTACTCCCAATATTATCAATATAACATGCATTATTACCCATATAATGCAGTTATTATCGCTAGAGCTGTAATAATTATTCTTATTACTTATATTATTCTCAATATAACATGCATTATTACCCATATAATGCAGTTATTATCGCTAGAACTGTAGTAATTATATTTATTACTTATATTATTCTCAATATAACATGCATTATTACCCATATTATGCAGTTATAATCGCTAGAACTATAATAAATATACTTAGTACTTTTATTATGATCAATATAACATGCATTATTACCCATATTATGCATTTGTTATCGATAGAACTGTAATAAATATACTTACTACTTTCATTATCATCAATATAACATGCATTATCACCCATATAATGCAGTTATTATCGACAGAAGTATAATAAATATACTTATTACTTTTATTATTATCAATATAACATGCATTATTACCCATATAATGGAGTTATTATCGCTAGAACTGTAATAATTATACTTATTACTTATATTATTATCAATATAACATGCATTATTACCCATATGATGGAGTTATTATCGCTAGAACTGTAATAATTATACTTATTACTTACATTATTATCAATATAACATGCATTATCACCCATATAATGCAGTTATTATCGACAGAAGTATAATAAATATACTTATTACTTTTATTATGATCAATATAACATGCATTATTACCCATATTATGCATTTGTTATCGATAGAACTGTAATAAATATACTTACTACTTTCATTATCATCAATATAACATGCATTATTACCCATATTATGCAGTTATTATCGATAGAACTATAATAAATATACTTATTACTTTTATTATTATCAATATAGCATGCTTTATTACCCATATTATGCAGTTATTATCGCTAGAACTGTAATAATTATACTCATTACTTATATTATTATCAATATAACATGCATTATTAGCCATATTTTACTATTATTATCGCTAGAACTATAATAATTATACATATTACTCCCAATATTATCAATATAACATGCATTATTGCCCATATAATGCAGTTATTATCGCTAGAGCTGTAATAATTATTCTTATTACTTATATTATTCTCAATATAACATGCATTATTACCCATATAATGCAGTTATTATCGCTAGAACTGTAGTAATTATATTTATTACTTATATTATTCTCAATATAACATGCATTATTACCCATATTATGCAGTTATAATCGCTAGAACTATAATAAATATACTTAGTACTTTTATTATGATCAATATAACATGCATTATTACCCATATTATGCATTTGTTATCGATAGAACTGTAATAAATATACTTACTACTTTCATTATCATCAATATAACATGCATTATTACCCATATTATGCAGTCATTATCGATAGAACTATAATAAATATACTTATTACTTTTATTATTAAAAATATAACATGCATTATTACCCATATAATGCAGTTATTATCGCAAGAACTGTAATAATTATACGTATTACTTATATTATTATCAATGTAACATGCATTATTACCCATATAATGGAGTTATTATCGCTAGAACTGTAATAATTATACTTATTACTTACATTATTATCAATATAACATGCATTATCACCCATATAATGCAGTTATTATCGACAGAAGTATAATAAATATACTTATTACTTTTATTATTATCAATATAACATGCACTATTAGTCATATTTCACTATTATTATCGCTAGAACTATAATAATTATACTTATTATTCCCAATATTACCAATATTACATGTATTATTACCCATATAATGCAGTTATTATCGCTAGAACTGTAATAATTATACTTATTACTTATATTGTTATCAATATAACGTGCATTATTACCCATATTATGCAGTTATTATCGCTAGAACTGTAATAATTATACTTATTACTTATATTATTATCAATATAACATGCATTATTACCCATATGATGGAGTTATTATCGCTAGAACTGTAATAATTATACTTATTACTTACATTATTATCAATATAACATGCATTATCACCCATATAATGCAGTTATTATCGACAGAAGTATAATAAATATACTTATTACTTTTATTATGATCAATATAACATGCATTATTACCCATATTATGCATTTGTTATCGATAGAACTGTAATAAATATACTTACTACTTTCATTATCATCAATATAACATGCATTATTACCGATTATATGCAGTTATTATCGATAGAACTATAATAAATATACTTATTACTTTGATTATTATCAATATAGCATGCTTTATTACCCATATTATGCAGTTATTATCGCTAGAACTGTAATAATTATACTCATTACTTATATTATTATCAATATAACATGCATTATTAGCCATATTTTACTATTATTATCGCTAGAACTATAATAATTATACATATTACTCCCAATATTATCAATATAACATGCATTATTGCCCATATAATGCAGTTATTATCGCTAGAGCTGTAATAATTATTCTTATTACTTATATTATTCTCAATATAACATGCATTATTACCCATATAATGCAGTTATTATCGCTAGAACTGTAGTAATTATATTTATTACTTATATTATTCTCAATATAACATGCATTATTACCCATATTATGCAGTTATAATCGCTAGATCTATAATAAATATACTTAGTACTTTTATTATGATCAATATAACATGCATTATTACCCGTATTATGCATTTGTTATCGATAGAACTGTAATAAATATACTTACTACTTTCATTATCATCAATATAACATGCATTATTACCCATATTATGCAGTCATTATCGATAGAACTATAATAAATATACTTATTACTTTTATTATTATCAATATAACATGCATTATTACCCATATAATGCAGTTATCATCGCAAGAACTGTAATAATTATACGTATTACTTATATTATTATCAATGTAACATGCATTATTACCCATATAATGGAGTTATTATCGCTAGAACTGTAATAATTATACTTATTACTTACATTATTATCAATATAACATGCATTATCACCCATATAATGCAGTTATTATCGACAGAAGTATAATAAATATACTTATTACTTTTATTATGATCAATATAACATGCATTATTACCCATATTATGCATTTGTTATCGATAGAACTGTAATAAATATACTTACTACTTTCATTATCATCAATATAACATGCATTATTACCCATATTATGCAGTTATTATCGATAGAACTATAATAAATATACTTATTACTTTTATTATTATCAATATAGCATGCTTTATTACCCATATTATGCAGTTATTATCGCTAGAACTGTAATAATTATACTCATTACTTATATTATTATCAATATAACATGCATTATTAGCCATATTTTACTATTATTATCGCTAGAACTATAATAATTATACATATTACTCCCAATATTATCAATATAACATGCATTATTACCCATATAATGCAGTTATTATCGCTAGAGCTGTAATAATTATTCTTATTACTTATATTATTCTCAATATAACATGCATTATTACCCATATAATGCAGTTATTATCGCTAGAACTGTAGTAATTATATTTATTACTTATATTATTCTCAATATAACATGCATTATTACCCATATTATGCAGTTATAATCGCTAGAACTATAATAAATATACTTAGTACTTTTATTATGATCAATATAACATGCATTATTACCCATATTATGCATTTGTTATCGATAGAACTGTAATAAATATACTTACTACTTTCATTATCATCAATATAACATGCATTATTACCCATATTATGCAGTCATTATCGATAGAACTATAATAAATATACTTATTACTTTTATTATTATCAATATAACATGCATTATTACCCATATAATGCAGTTATTATCGCAAGAACTGTAATAATTATACGTATTACTTATATTATTATCAATGTAACATGCATTATTACCCATATAACGGAGTTATTATCGCTAGAACTGTAATAATTATACTTATTACTTACATTATTATCAATATAACATGCATTATTACCCATATAATGGAGTTATTATCGCTAGAACTGTAATAATTATACTTATTACTTATATTATTATCAATATAACATGCATTATTACCCATATGATGGAGTTATTATCGCTAGAACTGTAATAATTATACTTATTACTTACATTATTATCAATATAACATGCATTATCACCCATATAATGCAGTTATTATCGACAGAAGTATAATAAATATACTTATTACTTTTATTATGATCAATATAACATGCATTATTACCCATATTATGCATTTGTTATCGATAGAACTGTAATAAATATACTTACTACTTTCATTATCATCAATATAACATGCATTATTACCCATATTATGCAGTTATTATCGATAGAACTATAATAAATATACTTATTACTTTTATTATTATCAATATAGCATGCTTTATTACCCATATTATGCAGTTATTATCGCTAGAACTGTAATAATTATACTCATTACTTATATTATTATCAATATAACATGCATTATTAGCCATATTTTACTATTATTATCGCTAGAACTATAATAATTATACATATTACTCCCAATATTATCAATATAACATGCATTATTGCCCATATAATGCAGTTATTATCGCTAGAGCTGTAATAATTATTCTTATTACTTATATTATTCTCAATATAACATGCATTATTACCCATATAATGCAGTTATTATCGCTAGAACTGTAGTAATTATATTTATTACTTATATTATTCTCAATATAACATGCATTATTACCCATATTATGCAGTTATAATCGCTAGAACTATAATAAATATACTTAGTACTTTTATTATGATCAATATAACATGCATTATTACCCATATTATGCATTTGTTATCGATAGAACTGTAATAAATATACTTACTACTTTCATTATCATCAATATAACATGCATTATTACCCATATTATGCAGTCATTATCGATAGAACTATAATAAATATACTTATTACTTTTATTATTATCAATATAACATGCATTATTATCCATATAATGCAGTTATTATCGCAAGAACTGTAATAATTATACGTATTACTTATATTATTATCAATGTAACATGCATTATTACCCATATAATGGAGTTATTATCGCTAGAACTGTAATAATTATACTTATTACTTACATTATTATCAATCTAACATGCATTATCACCCATATAATGCAGTTATTATCGCTAGAACTGTAATAATTATACTTATTACTTACATTATTATCAATATAACATGCATTATCACCCATATAATGCAGTTATTATCGACAGAAGTATAATAAATATACTTATTACTTTTATTATGATCAATATAACATGCATTATTACCCATATTATGCATTTGTTATCGATAGAACTGTAATAAATATACTTACTACTTTCATTATCATCAATATAACATGCATTATTACCCATATTATGCAGTTATTATCGATAGAACTATAATAAATATACTTATTACTTTTATTATTATCAATATAGCATGCTTTATTACCCATTATATGCAGTTATTATCGATAGAACTATAATAAATATACTTATTACTTTGATTATTATCAATATAGCATGCTTTATTACCCATATAATGCAGTTATTATCGCTAGAACTGTAATAATTATACTTATTACTTATATTGTTATCAATATAACGTGCATTATTACCCATATGATGGAGTTATTATCGCTAGAACTGTAATAATTATACTTATTACTTACATTATTATCAATATAACATGCATTATCACCCATATAATGCAGTTATTATCGACAGAAGTATAATAAATATACTTATTACTTTTATTATGATCAATATAACATGCATTATTACCCATATTATGCATTTGTTATCGATAGAACTGTAATAAATATACTTACTACTTTCATTATCATCAATATAACATGCATTATTACCCATTATATGCAGTTATTATCGATAGAACTATAATAAATATACTTATTACTTTGATTATTATCAATATAGCATGCTTTATTACCCATATTATGCAGTTATTATCGCTAGAACTGTAATAATTATACTCATTACTTATATTATTATCAATATAACATGCATTATTAGCCATATTTTACTATTATTATCGCTAGAACTATAATAATTATACATATTACTCCCAATATTATCAATATAACATGCATTATTGCCCATATAATGCAGTTATTATCGCTAGAGCTGTAATAATTATTCTTATTACTTATATTATTCTCAATATAACATGCATTATTACCCATATAATGCAGTTATTATCGCTAGAACTGTAGTAATTATATTTATTACTTATATTATTCTCAATATAACATGCATTATTACCCATATTATGCAGTTATAATCGCTAGATCTATAATAAATATACTTAGTACTTTTATTATGATCAATATAACATGCATTATTACCCATATTATGCATTTGTTATCGATAGAACTGTAATAAATATACTTACTACTTTCATTATCATCAATATAACATGCATTATTACCCATATTATGCAGTCATTATCGATAGAACTATAATAAATATACTTACTACTTTTATTATTATCAATATAACATGCATTATTACCCATATAATGCAGTTATTATCGCAAGAACTGTAATAATTATACGTATTACTTATATTATTATCAATGTAACATGCATTATTACCCATATAATGGAGTTATTATCGCTAGAACTGTAATAATTATACTTATTACTTACATTATTATCAATATAACATGCATTATCACCCATATAATGCAGTTATTATCGACAGAAGTATAATAAATATACTTATTACTTTTATTATGATCAATATAACATGCATTATTACCCATATTATGCATTTGTTATCGATAGAACTGTAATAAATATACTTACTACTTTCATTATCATCAATATAACATGCATTATTACCCATATTATGCAGTTATTATCGATAGAACTATAATAAATATACTTATTACTTTTATTATTATCAATATAGCATGCTTTATTACCCATATTATGCAGTTATTATCGCTAGAACTGTAATAATTATACTCATTACTTATATTATTATCAATATAACATGCATTATTAGCCATATTTTACTATTATTATCGCTAGAACTATAATAATTATACATATTACTCCCAATATTATCAATATAACATGCATTATTACCCATATAATGCAGTTATTATCGCTAGAGCTGTAATAATTATTCTTATTACTTATATTATTCTCAATATAACATGCATTATTACCCATATAATGCAGTTATTATCGCTAGAACTGTAGTAATTATATTTATTACTTATATTATTCTCAATATAACATGCATTATTACCCATATTATGCAGTTATAATCGCTAGAACTATAATAAATATACTTAGTACTTTTATTATGATCAATATAACATGCATTATTACCCATATTATGCATTTGTTATCGATAGAACTGTAATAAATATACTTACTACTTTCATTATCATCAATATAACATGCATTATTAGCCATATTTTACTATTATTATCGCTAGAACTATAATAATTATACATATTACTCCCAATATTATCAATATAACATGCATTATTACCCATATAATGCAGTTATTATCGCTAGAGCTGTAATAATTATTCTTATTACTTATATTATTCTCAATATAACATGCATTATTACCCATATAATGCAGTTATTATCGCTAGAACTGTAGTAATTATATTTATTACTTATATTATTCTCAATATAACATGCATTATTACCCATATTATGCAGTTATAATCGCTAGAACTATAATAAATATACTTAGTACTTTTATTATGATCAATAGAACATGCATTATTACCCATATTATGCATTTGTTATCGATAGAACTGTAATAAATATACTTACTACTTTCATTATCATCAATATAACATGCATTATTACCCATATTATGCAGTCATTATCGATAGAACTATAATAAATATACTTATTACTTTTATTATTATCAATATAACATGCATTATTACCCATATAATGCAGTTATTATCGCAAGAACTGTAATAATTATACGTATTACTTATATTATTATCAATGTAACATGCATTATTACCCATATAATGGAGTTATTATCGCTAGAACTGTAATAATTATACTTATTACTTACATTATTATCAATATAACATGCATTATTACCCATATAATGGAGTTATTATCGCTAGAACTGTAATAATTATACTTATTACTTATATTATTATCAATATAACATGCATTATTACCCATATGATGGAGTTATTATCGCTAGAACTGTAATAATTATACTTATTACTTACATTATTATCAATATAACATGCATTATCACCCATATAATGCAGTTATTATCGACATAAGTATAATAAATATACTTATTACTTTTATTATGATCAATATAACATGCATTATTACCCATATTATGCATTTGTAATCGATAGAACTATAATAAATATACTTATTACTTTTATTATTATCAATATAGCATGCTTTATTACCCATATTATGCAGTCATTATCGATAGAACTATAATAAATATACTTATTACTTTTATTATTATCAATATAACATGCATTATTACCCATATAATGCAGTTATTATCGCAAGAACTGTAATAATTATACGTATTACTTATATTATTATCAATGTAACATGCATTATTACCCATATAATGGAGTTATTATCGCTAGAACTGTAATAATTATACTTATTACTTACATTATTATCAATATAACATGCATTATTACCCATATAATGGAGTTATTATCGCTAGAACTGTAATAATTATACTTATTACTTATATTATTATCAATATAACATGCATTATTACCCATATGATGGAGTTATTATCGCTAGAACTGTAATAATTATACTTATTACTTACATTATTATCAATATAACATGCATTATCACCCATATAATGCAGTTATTATCGACAGAAGTATAATAAATATACTTATTACTTTTATTATGATCAATATAACATGCATTATTACCCATATTATGCATTTGTTATCGATAGAACTCTAATAAATATACTTACTACTTTCATTATCATCAATATAACATGCATTATTACCCATATTATGCAGTTATTATCGATAGAACTATAATAAATATACTTATTACTTTTATTATTATCAATATAGCATGCTTTATTACCCATATTATGCAGTTATTATCGCTAGAACTGTAATAATTATACTCATTACTTATATTATTATCAATATAACATGCATTATTAGCCATATTTTACTATTATTATCGCTAGAACTATAATAATTATACATATTACTCCCAATATTATCAATATAACATGCATTATTGCCCATATAATGCAGTTATTATCGCTAGAGCTGTAATAATTATTCTTATTACTTATATTATTCTCAATATAACATGCATTATTACCCATATAATGCAGTTATTATCGCTAGAACTGTAGTAATTATATTTATTACTTATATTATTCTCAATATAACATGCATTATTACCCATATTATGCAGTTATAATCGCTAGAACTATAATAAATATACTTAGTACTTTTATTATGATCAATATAACATGCATTATTACCCATATTATGCATTTGTTATCGATAGAACTGTAATAAATATACTTACTACTTTCATTATCATCAATATAACATGCATTATTACCCATATTATGCAGTCATTATCGATAGAACTATAATAAATATACTTATTACTTTTATTATTATCAATATAACATGCATTATTATCCATATAATGCAGTTATTATCGCAAGAACTGTAATAATTATACGTATTACTTATATTATTATCAATGTAACATGCATTATTACCCATATAATGGAGTTATTATCGCTAGAACTGTAATAATTATACTTATTACTTACATTATTATCAATATAACATGCATTATCACCCATATAATGCAGTTATTATCGACAGAAGTATAATAAATATACTTATTACTTTTATTATTATCAATATAACATGCACTATTAGTCATATTTCACTATTATTATCGCTAGAACTATAATAATTATACTTATTATTCCCAATATTACCAATATTACATGTATTATTACCCATATAATGCAGTTATTATCGCTAGAACTGTAATAATTATACTTATTACTTATATTGTTATCAATATAACGTGCATTATTACCCATATTATGCAGTTATTATCGCTAGAACTGTAATAATTATACTTATTACTTATATTATTATCAATATAACATGCATTATTACCCATATGATGGAGTTATTATCGCTAGAACTGTAATAATTATACTTATTACTTACATTATTATCAATATAACATGCATTATCACCCATATAATGCAGTTATTATCGCCAGAAGTATAATAAATATACTTATTACTTTTATTATGATCAATATAACATGCATTATTACCCATATTATGCATTTGTTATCGATAGAACTGTAATAAATATACTTACTACTTTCATTATCATCAATATAACATGCATTATTACCCATTATATGCAGTTATTATCGATAGAACTATAATAAATATACTTATTACTTTGATTATTATCAATATAGCATGCTTTATTACCCATATTATGCAGTTATTATCGCTAGAACTGTAATAATTATACTCATTACTTATATTATTATGAATATAACATGCATTATTAGCCATATTTTACTATTATTATCGCTAGAACTATAATAATTATACATATTACTCCCAATATTATCAATATAACATGCATTATTGCCCATATAATGCAGTTATTATCGCTAGAGCTGTAATAATTATTCTTATTACTTATATTATTCTCAATATAACATGCATTATTACCCATATAATGCAGTTATTATCGCTAGAACTGTAGTAATTATATTTATTACTTATATTATTCTCAATATAACATGCATTATTACCCATATTATGCAGTTATAATCGCTAGATCTATAATAAATATACTTAGTACTTTTATTATGATCAATATAACATGCATTATTACCCATATTATGCATTTGTTATCGATAGAACTGTAATAAATATACTTACTACTTTCATTATCATCAATATAACATGCATTATTACCCATATTATGCAGTTATAATCGCTAGAACTATAATAAATATACTTAGTACTTTTATTATGATCAATATAACATGCATTATTACCCATATTATGCATTTGTTATCGATAGAACTGTAATAAATATACTTACTACTTTCATTATCATCAATATAACATGCATTATTACCCATATTATGCAGTCATTATCGATAGAACTATAATAAATATACTTATTACTTTTATTATTATCAATATAACATGCATTATTACCCATATAATGCAGTTATTATCGCAAGAACTGTAATAATTATACGTATTACTTATATTATTATCAATGTAACATGCATTATTACCCATATAATGAAGTTATTATCGCTAGAACTGTAATAATTATACTTATTACTTATATTATTATCAATATAACATGCATTATTACCCATATGATGGAGTTATTATCGCTAGAACTGTAATAATTATACTTATTACTTACATTATTATCAATATAACATGCATTATCACCCATATAATGCAGTTATTATCGACAGAAGTATAATAAATATACTTATTACTTTTATTATGATCAATATAACATGCATTATTACCCATATTATGCAGTTATTATCGCTAGAACTGTAATAATTATACTCATTACTTTTATTATTATCAATATAACATGCACTATTAGTCATATTTCACTATTATTATCGCTAGAACTATAATAATTATACTTATTATTCACAATATTACCAATATTACATGTATTATTACCCATATAATGGAGTTATTATCGCTAGAACTGTAATAATTATACTTATTACTTATATTATTATCAATATAACATGCATTATTACCCATATAATGGAGTTATTATCGCTAGAACTGTAATAATTATACTTATTACTTATATTATTATCAATATAACATGCATTATTACCCATATGATGGAGTTATTATCGCTAGAACTGTAATAATTATACTTATTACTTACATTATTATCAATATAACATGCATTATCACCCATATAATGCAGTTATTATCGACAGAAGTATAATAAATATACTTATTACTTTTATTATGATCAATATAACATGCATTATTACCCATATTATGCATTTGTTATCGATAGAACTGTAATAAATATACTTACTACTTTCATTATCATCAATATAACATGCATTATTACCCATATTATGCAGTTATTATCGATAGAACTATAATAAATATACTTATTACTTTTATTATTATCAATATAGCATGCTTTATTACCCATATTATGCAGTTATTATCGCTAGAACTGTAATAATTATACTCATTACTTATATTATTATCAATATAACATGCATTATTAGCCATATTTTACTATTATTATCGCTAGAACTATAATAATTATACATATTACTCCCAATATTATCAATATAACATGCATTATTGCCCATATAATGCAGTTATTATCGCTAGAGCTGTAATAATTATTCTTATTACTTATATTATTCTCAATATAACATGCATTATTACCCATATAATGCAGTTATTATCGCTAGAACTGTAGTAATTATATTTATTACTTATATTATTCTCAATATAACATGCATTATTACCCATATTATGCAGTTATAATCGCTAGAACTATAATAAATATACTTAGTACTTTTATTATGATCAATATAACATGCATTATTACCCATATTATGCATTTGTTATCGATAGAACTGTAATAAATATACTTACTACTTTCATTATCATCAATATAACATGCATTATTACCCATATTATGCAGTCATTATCGATAGAACTATAATAAATATACTTATTACTTTTATTATTATCAATATAACATGCATTATTATCCATATAATGCAGTTATTATCGCAAGAACTGTAATAATTATACGTATTACTTATATTATTATCAATGTAACATGCATTATTACCCATATAATGGAGTTTGTTAAACCCAGAGTCTGAACCTCTGAGTTTTGATTATTGCACTTCGTGCCGTCTAGCTTTGAAGGACCACCCGACTGATTCGGGAATGAAAAAAACTAATGATGTAACTAATGACTGATATATTTGTATTACAAGCTGACAAGTTTCTAAATGTTCTGCTGAAGTTGCTAAAATGTTCTGACAGAAGTTTAAAATGTTCTGATGCTTCCTGACGACATCCGCTTCGTCGTCAAGTCGCTGTCGCATCCCACCTCTTTTCCCTAAAAAGAGGGTGGGTCCTAATTCTAAGTTCGCTTGTTTCTTAAAACTAAAGTGACCAATACCGTGTCACCCCCTTCCAGTGCGCCCACAGCGCGGTACATCCCTGGAGCGGGGGTGATAGGCTGGTCACCGTCGTGCACTTATGTTTGGCAACATCGGGGAAATTCCGTCAGGTCAAGATCCTTGGGGACACTAATTTCTGAATTTCTAAAGAACCCTCTGGAATACGACTTTACGATACCCAGGCTGAAGCAAAAAACTTGAACAATAGCTAACTTTCTAAGTGACCCTATGTGATGCATGCTGGCTGCAGGCCGGCCTGCTGAAACTCATAAATAAAAAAGCTAACGGTTACAAATGACTCTACGGATATTTAGCCGTATCGTAAAATTGTCCCCTTGATGTCTTAACATGCCGCCCACCTTGAACATATAAATATATGTTCAACAATCCTAACTAATAACATGTTGTCGCGATGTCTAAACTGTACTATGGATCTATATGAACTAATACTATTCTGAACTAAATAATGCGCAAATGTGCTCAATACATACTAAAATTACAATTGAATAACTAAGATATAAAGATCTATACAATGACTGTGGCTACTATTAATTTACAATATTTACACTATTTACATATTTACATAATCAACAAACTGAATGTTTCCTTTTCCTATTTAACTATCAGAATTTTGGGGGGGGGGGGGGAATCTGTTACTGGTTCTATGGGTAATAAGCAGAGTTTGGTGACTGGTCGTTTGATGACTCCAGTAGCTGTCCTCACGGTCGCAACCCGTACAACGCCATCCTGACCTGGATGCACCTGCACCACTCGCCCCAAACTCCAATGAAGTGGTGGTGTATTGTCGTCTTTGATAATAACCATTGCGCCTGTGATTATCTGCTTAGTGATGCTGCGCCACTTATATCGTTGTTGCATCTCATGGATGCATTCAGCTTGCCACCTTCGCCAAAAATGCTGGAACATTTGTTGTAGCAACTGGAATCTGTTCAATCTATTAGTTCTGACATCCTCCAAGTTACGATCTGGCAAACTCGTTGGAGCAGTACCGATTAGGAAGTGTCCAGGTGTTAACGGACAGAAATCGGTAGGATCTGAGGACATGGGAGAAAGGGGTCTGGAATTCAAGCAGGATTCTACTTGTGTCAACAGCGTATACAACTCTTCGAATGTGAGACGCTGATCCCCGATTACGCGTTTTACATGATGTTTTGCGGACCTAACTGCCCGCTCCCATAAGCCACCAAAATGTGGTGCGTGTGGCGGTATTAACTTCCATTCAATACCATCTAAATTTAATGTATCGCTGACTAACTTATTATGACGCTTATCTTTTATTAACGCCCCTAACTCGGCTAACTCATTTCTCGCTCCTATAAAATTTGTGCCATTGTCTGACACAATGCAACGACACCTACCTCGACGCGCAATAAATCTTCGTAAACATTGAATGAATGCACTTGTGCTTAAATCCGTCGCTAATTCCATGTGTACAGCCTTTGTAACAAAACATACAAAAATGCATAAATATGCCTTTACACTAACTTTACTTCTTGTTCTTTCCTTTGTGTGAAATGGACCTGCGTAATCTACACCGCAGGTGGAAAAAGGTCGTGCTGGGGTAACTCTAGCTGCAGGTAGCTGACCCATTTGGTGAGTTTCGCTAATAGGGTTGGCTCGAACGCATCTTATGCAATTGTGTATGATTCGCCTCACATTCTTTCTACATGATAACGGCCAATATCGCGTACGCAATGATGCTACTACTGCTTGATTACCTGCATGTAACAAGCGAATATGCTCATATCTAATAATTAGTTCCGTAAACGGGTGCTTTGCCGGAAGTATCACGGGATACTTTGTATCGTAAGGAATCGGTGCGTTCGCAAGCCTACCGCCCACCCTGATCACTCCTTTATTGTCCAAAAATGCATTTAAGGTCCTCAATGAACTTGAATTTGAAATTGGTTGTCCCGATTGTAATGCAGCTATTTCCTGTGGAAACGCCTCCTGTTGCGCAAGACGCTCTAAGCGTATGCGTGCCTGCTCTAATTCCGTTGTTGTCAACGGCTCTGAACCTGATCTTAATGCCACTGCTTGGTTATCCCTACGGTTTAGCTGACAATTGCGGATGAATCTAAAAATGTATGCTGTGACTCTAACTAATCGCGTGTACTTAGAAAATCTTTCAAAAATACCCAGTTTTTCGTCGGTAAATACAGCCAGGGCATTATTAATTATTCTCTCCTCTAAAATAGGTGCTACATGCACTTCTGTTGAAATGGGCCACAACTCTATATCTTTTGAAAGCCATGCAGGACCTGACCACCAAATTTTTGACTGTGCAAGTACTGATAATCTAACCCCTCGTGAAATCATGTCCGCGGGATTATCTCCGGAGGCCACATGTTTCCAATTCTCTACTGACGTTACTGACTGAATCTCTGACACTCGGTTGGCTACGAAAGTCTTCCATCTAGTTGGTGTATTGCGCAACCAAGCGAGTGTTATAGTAGAATCTGTCCACAAATGCTCTGTTAAATCTGTTAATGATAATGCTATCCTAATTTTCTTAACTAACTGCGCTAACAATAACGCACCGCAGAGTTCTAATCGCGGTAACGATACTGCTTTAAGAGGTGCTACTCGCGACTTTGCGCATAGTAAAGCTGTTGTCCATTGACCTGCCGTATCCCGAGAACGCAGGTAGACACACGCCCCGTATGCCCTTTCCGACGCGTCTGAAAACCCGTGTAATTCTATCTTTGTGTTTATATCTAATCTATTGGAAATAGTGCAACGTGGAACTCTAATTGTTTGAATTTGTGCAATGTCGTCCCGATATTGCAACCACTGGGTACGAAGATCCTGAGAAATGGACTCATCCCACCCTGCTTGGATCTGCCATAGTCGTTGTAAAATTAACTTTGCGGTTATAATAAGTGGACCTAACAGACCTAACGGATCAAACAGTTGTGCGATTTCTGATAAGATCACACGCTTCGTAATTCGGCTACTATTGCTGAATCTAATCCTAAAATTTAATTCATCAGTTTTCGGCGACCACAATAACCCTAATGTTTTTGGGTCCTTCTCAATTACAATTTCTTGGTTGGTATGTATTACTGATTCGATCTCAGGGCAATTTGTTGCCCATTTACGGAGGTGCATTCCGGACTGAAGTAGTATTTTGGTAATATCTGATTTTAATTTAATTATTTCGGTTGATGTCTGAGCACCTGTTAACAGATCATCCACATAAAAATCATTGATGATTATTTTACTAATTTCTGGGAAGTTATCTGCACATTTTAACCCTATTTCTCGTAAAACCCGCGTGGCCAGAAACGGAGCAGACGCGGTACCGTATGTTATCGTATTTAATTCGAATTCCTGGATCGGAGATTGTGGATCTGATCGCCACAAAATCTTCTGAAATTTCCTCTGAGAAGGATCAATTAGCACCTGACGGTACATCTTTTCAATGTCAGCTGAAATGACGTACTTATGATATCTAAATCTAATTAAAATTGATACTAAGTCGCTTTGAACTGTGGGACCTATTAATTGTATATCATTTAATGACAATCCAGAAGATGATTTTGCCGAACCATCGAACACAACACGAACTTTCGTTGTTGTGCTATCTATCTTGGTCACAGCGTGGTGTGGAAGATAATATTCTAACTGTGTTGTTCCTGAAGACTGTACTATGGGTGTCATGTGACCTAATGTTTCATATTCCTTTAAGAATTCTACGTACTTTTGTCTTAACTGAGGGTTCTTAACTAATTTCCGTTCCAAAGCATACAATCGTCGCTCGGCTTGTTGCCGTGAATCGCCTAATTGATTGACATTTTCTTTGAAAGGAATACTAACTATGTAACGTCCGTCTGTGTCTTGTCGTGTTGTTTGCTGGAAATGTACTTCACAGTCGTCTATAAATTTAGTTTCACCTGGCCCGATTTCCTCAATATTCCAAAACCTTTCTAACTGCGACTGAAGGTCGTCTTGTATAACTAAATGGCAAGCCTTTGCTCCTTGCGATTCCCTATCAGCCCAGCTAAAAGTGCCACCTATAATCCAACCCAGTTGAGTTTTCTGGCATACTATTCCTGAATGACATTTATGTTGACCTACACAAAGAAGTGACCAAAACAAACTTGCCCCTATGAGAATGTCAATCGGTTGTGGAATATGGAAATTTGGATCAGCTAATTCAATGTGTTTTGGAATTTCTATGTTTTCGTGCGTTAAGGAGAAATTTGGCATGTTACTTGTAATCTGATCTATAAGAAGGCAATCTAAACTAACTTGATACTTGTTATATCTTGAATGAATTCTAATATTTGCTTTTCCCTTAATGGAATTTATTGCCTTCCCTAACCCTGTTACAGTGGACTCTACTGATTTCGGACGGATACCAATCCGGTTACAAAATTCTGCGGTTATAAAATTGGCCTGTGACCCTGAATCTAACAATACCCTACATTTGTGTGATTGACCCTTGTGATCGTGAACGTAGACAATGGCGGTTGATAAAATTGTATAAGTTTTGGGTTTACTAGCAACATGTGAAACTAACGGCTGTGGGTCTGTTGGCTCTATTTCTGTAGTTACACTGCAAGTTGGATTTGTGGGCTTTACCGTATGAATATCGTCGCGGTGTAATAAAGAGTGGTGTTTTCTACCGCAAATTCGGCAGTGCGATCGCGTGCATGCTTTAACACGATGACCGGACTGTAAGCAATTATAGCACACTTGTGCTTCCTGAACAATCTTCGTCTTCTTAAGCGGCTCTAATGATTTAAATTTGTCGCAATGGTAAATTGCATGGGTCCCTTTGCAGACCGGACATGCCTCTGAATTAACTACGTGCGAGCTGACTGGATTTACGCGTTGATTACCTACCGCACGGGTTCGCTGGTCGAACCTTTGCGTTGGTACCTGCTGAGCATTAATCGAAATATTGCCTAAATACTTTGCTCGTTCTTCAAGGAATTCTGAGAATTGTGTAAACGTCGGCATTTGAGATTGAGAAGAAATTCTCCTCTCCCATTCCCTAATGGAAACCGAATCTAATTTTCTAGACAATAAAGGAATAATCAGGGTATCCCAACTATCTACGGACTCTCCTAATGCCTTAAGGGCGATGCGATGATTTGTCGCATCATCTAAAAATTCTCGCAACGCGCCTTCTGATTGCTTCTGTATCGGTACTAAATCGAGCAACGCCGTCACATGATGTCGTTTGAGAGCCGTCGAATTCTCATATCGCGAGCTTAACAATTGCCATGCTAATTTGTAATTGGCTTCTGAGACCCCTAGACTCTGAATAACTCGCGATGCGGCTCCTTTAAGAGAGGAATTTAAGTAATGGAAACGTTGAACATCTGATAGCGTTTCATTTTGATGCACTAAAGAAATGAATGAATCCCGAAATCGCAACCAATGACTATAATTACCATCGAATGACGGTAGCTGTATTGTCGGCAACCTAACGTTAATCGCTGCTCCTGAGACAGCGCTACAAGTTACAGGACTAATATTTGCCTCTGCCCGTTGTGGGCCCTCTAACTTCGCAATATGTGTCTCTATCGCGTCTACTAAATCAAAATAGGATGTTTCAAACGTCTCTCTTTCTGCAGCGTGTGACGCCGCTGCTTCAGTATTCGCAACTACAATTTCAATTCGCGTCTGAACATTGTTAAATTTCTCATATAATACAATATTCGCTGCCAAGCATTTCCGGAGCGATCCTACTGTCGTAACGCCCGCGTTATCTTTAAAGAATTTCTGTAATCGCGTCAGCGCCGCCTTGATAGAACCCCGCTCAATAATAAGTGCTTTAAAATCGGCGTCCATCCTACGCGTGTTGACACAAGAGAAATGAGGATATTGGACTTACTACTTGGATGACTTTACTCGGTACTGTCCTGCTGATAAGCTCGATGCAGGTTGCTGTCTGCGACTGTTGAATCCGTCGGCAAGTCGATGACTCGTATCGTAGGCCTCCTGGTTGAGTCCTGATGCGCTCCTCTGAATCCACCGACTTCTGAACCGCCTGTGGATGACTTCTGATGATGTTGTTGCTCCTTGTATCTCCTCACTGAGATCCACTGCTGATGGATTGACTGGATCCTGACGTCCTTGATGCTGGTTGACTCCGTATCCGGCTCGAAGGACCAAATGTTAAACCCAGAGTCTGAGCCTCTGAGGTTTGATTATTGCACTTCGTGCCGTCTAGCTTTGAAGGACCACCCGACTGATTCGGGAATGAAAAAAACTAATGATGTAACTAATGACTGATATATTTGTATTACAAGCTGACAAGTTTCTAAATGTTCTGCTGAAGTTGCTAAAATGTTCTGACAGAAGTTTAAAATGTTCTGATGCTTCCTGACGACATCCGCTTCGTCGTCAAGTCGCTGTCGCATCCCACCTCTTTTCCCTAAAAAGAGGGTGGGTCCTAATTCTAAGTTCGCTTGTTTCTTAAAACTAAAGTGACCAATACCGTGTCACCCCCTTCCAGTGCGCCCACAGCGCGGTACATCCCTGGAGCGGGGGTGATAGGCTGGTCACCGTCGTGCACTTATGTTTGGCAACATCGGGGAAATTCCGTCAGGTCAAGATCCTTGGGGACACTAATTTCTGAATTTCTAAAGAACCCTCTGGAATACGACTTTACGATACCCAGGCTGAAGCAAAAAACTTGAACAATAGCTAACTTTCTAAGTGACCCTATGTGATGCATGCTGGCTGCAGGCCGGCCTGCTGAAACTCATAAATAAAAAAGCTAACGGTTACAAATGACTCTACGGATATTTAGCCGTATCGTAAAATTGTCCCCTTGATGTCTTAACAGAGTTATTATCGCTAGAACTGTAATAATTATACTTATTACTTACATTATTATCAATATAACATGCATTATCACCCATATAATGCAGTTATTATCGACAGAAGTATAATAAATATACTTATTACTTTTATTATTATCAATATAACATGCACTATTAGTCATATTTCACTATTATTATCGCTAGAACTATAATAATTATACTTATTATTCCCAATATTACCAATATTACATGTATTATTACCCATATAATGCAGTTATTATCGCTAGAACTGTAGTAATTATACTTATTACTTATATTGTTATCAATATAACGTGCATTATTACCCATATTATGCAGTTATTATCGCTAGAACTGTAATAATTATACTTATTACTTATATTATTATCAATATAACATGCATTATTACCCATATGATGGAGTTATTATCGCTAGAACTGTAATAATTATACTTATTACTTACATTATTATCAATATAACATGCATTATCACCCATATAATGCAGTTATTATCGACAGAAGTATAATAAATATACTTATTACTTTTATTATGATCAATATAACATGCATTATTACCCATATTATGCATTTGTTATCGATAGAACTGTAATAAATATACTTACTACTTTCATTATCATCAATATAACATGCATTATTACCCATATTATGCAGTTATTATCGATAGAACTATAATAAATATACTTATTACTTTTATTATTATCAATATAGCATGCTTTATTACCCATATTATGCAGTTATTATCGCTAGAACTGTAATAATTATACTCATTACTTATATTATTATCAATATAACATGCATTATTAGCCATATTTTACTATTATTATCGCTAGAACTATAATAATTATACATATTACTCCCAATATTATCAATATAACATGCATTATTGCCCATATAATGCAGTTATTATCGCTAGAGCTGTAATAATTATTCTTATTACTTATATTATTCTCAATATAACATGCATTATTACCCATATAATGCAGTTATTATCGCTAGAACTGTAGTAATTATATTTATTACTTATATTATTCTCAATATAACATGCATTATTACCCATATTATGCAGTTATAATCGCTAGAACTATAATAAATATACTTAGTACTTTTATTATGATCAATATAACATGCATTATTACCCATATTATGCATTTGTTATCGATAGAACTGTAATAAATATACTTACTACTTTCATTATCATCAATATAACATGCATTATTACCCATATTATGCAGTCATTATCGATAGAACTATAATAAATATACTTATTACTTTTATTATTATCAATATAACATGCATTATTACCCATATAATGCAGTTATTATCGCAAGAACTGTAATAATTATACGTATTACTTATATTATTATCAATGTGACATGCATTATTACCCATATAATGGAGTTATTATCGCTAGAACTGTAATAATTATACTTATTACTTACATTATTATCAATATAACATGCATTATCACCCATATAATGCAGTTATTATCGACAGAAGTATAATAAATATACTTATTACTTTTATTATGATCAATATAACATGTATTATTACCCATATTATGCAGTCATTATCGATAGAACTATAATAAATATACTTATTACTTTTATTATTATCAATATAACATGCATTATTACCCATATAATGCAGTTATTATCGCTAGAGCTGTAATAATTATACTTATTACT
Organism: Megachile leachella; assembly: GCA_963576845.1. Classification (NCBI taxonomy): domain Eukaryota; kingdom Metazoa; phylum Arthropoda; class Insecta; order Hymenoptera; family Megachilidae; genus Megachile; species Megachile leachella. The sequence goes on from CAUYWW010000281.1 coordinate 59,231, forward strand.
TACATTATTATGAATATAACATGCATTATCACCCATATAATGCAGTTATTATCGACAGAAGTATAATAAATATACTTATTACTTTTATTATGATCAATATAACATGCATTATTACCCATATTATGCATTTGTTATCGATAGAACTGTAATAAATATACTTACTACTTTCATTATCATCAATATAACATGCATTATTACCCATATTATGCAGTTATTATCGATAGAACTATAATAAATATACTTATTACTTTTATTATTATCAATATAGCATGCTTTATTACCCATATTATGCAGTTATTATCGCTAGAACTGTAATAATTATACTCATTACTTATATTATTATCAATATAACATGCATTATTAGCCATATTTTACTATTATTATCGCTAGAACTATAATAATTATACATATTACTCCCAATAATATCAATATAACATGCATTATTACCCATATAATGCAGTTATTATCGCTAGAGCTGTAATAATTATTCTTATTACTTATATTATTCTCAATATAACATGCATTATTACCCATATAATGCAGTTATTATCGCCAGAACTGTAGTAGTTATATTTATTACTTATATTATTCTCAATATAACATGCATTATTACCCATATTATGCAGTTATAATCGCTAGAACTATAATAAATATACTTAGTACTTTTATTATGATCAATATAACATGCATTATTACCCATATTATGCATTTGTTATCGATAGAACTGTAATAAATATACTTACTACTTTCATTATCATCAATATAACATGCATTATTACCCATATTATGCATTCATTATCGATAGAACTATAATAAATATACTTATTACTTTTATTATTATCAATATAACATGCATTATTACCCATATAATGCAGTTATTATCGCAAGAACTCTAATAATTATACGTATTACTTATATTATTATCAATGTAACATGCATTATTACCCATATAATGGAGTTATTATCGCTAGAACTGTAATAATTATACTTATTACTTACATTATTATCAATATAACATGCATTATCACCCATATAATGCAGTTATTATCGACAGAAGTATAATAAATATACTTATTACTTTTATTATTATCAATATAACATGCACTATTAGTCATATTTCACTATTATTATCGCTAGAACTATAATAATTATACTTATTATTCCCAATATTACCAATATTACATGTATTATTACCCATATAATGCAGTTATTATCGCTAGAACTGTAATAATTATACTTATTACTTATATTATTATCAATATAACGTGCATTATTACCCATATTATGCAGTTATTATCGCTAGAACTGTGATAATTATACTTATTACTTATATTATTATCAACATAACATGCACTATTACCCATATAATGCAGTTATTATCGACAGAAGTATAATAAATATACTTATTACTTTTATTATTATCAATATAACATGCACTATTAGTCATATTTCACTATTATTATCGCTAGAACTATAATAATTGTACTTATTATTCCCAATATTACCAATATTACATGCATTATTACCCATATAATGCAGTTATTATCGCTAGAACTGTAATAATTATACTTATTACTTATATTATTATCAATATAACGTGCATTATTACCCATACTATGCAGTTATTATCGCTAGAACTGTAATAATTATACTTATTACTTATATTATTAGCAATATAACGTGCATTATTACCCATATTATGCAGTTATTATTGATAGAACTATAATAAATATACTTATTACTCCCGATATTATCAATATAACATCCATTATTACCTATATAATGCAGTTATTATCGCTAGAACTGTAATAATTATACTTATTACTTATATTATTATCAATATAACGTGCATTATTACCCATATTATGCAGTTATTATCGCTAGAACTGTAATAATTATACTTATTACTTATATTATTATCAACATAACATGCACTATTACCCATATAATGCAGTTATTATCGACAGAAGTATAATAAATATACTTATTACTTTTATTATTATCAATATAAGAGGCACTCTTAGCCATATTTTACTATTATTATCGCTGGAACTATAATAATTATACTTATTACTCCCGATATTATCAATATAACATGCATTATTACCCATATTATGCAGTTATTATCGATAGAACTATAATAAATATACGTATTACATTTATTATCATCAATATAACATGCATTATTACCCATATAATGCAGTTATTATCGCTAGAACTGTAATAATTATACTTATTACTTATATTATTATCAATATAACATGCATTATTACCCATATAATGGAGTTATTATCGCTAGAACTGTAATAATTATACTTATTACTTATATTATTATCAATATAACATGCATTATTACCCATATAATGGTGTTATTATCGCTAGAACTGTAATAAATATACTTACTACTTTCATTATCACCAATATAACATGCATTATTACCCATATAATGCAGTTATTATCGCTAGAGCTCTAATAATTATTCTTATTACTTATATTATTCTCAATATAACATGCATTATTACCCATATTATGCAGTTATAATCGCTGGAACTATAATAAATATACTTATTACTTTTATTATGATCAATATAACATGCATTATTACCCATATTATGCAGTTATTATCGATAGAACTGTAATAAATATACTTACTACTTTCATTATCATCAATATAACATGCATTATTACCCATATTATGCAGTTATTATCGCTAGAACTATAATAAATATACGTATTACTTTTATTATCATCAATATAACATGCTTTATTACCCATATTATGCAGTTATTATCGCTAGAACTGTAATAATTATACTTATTACTTAGATTATTATCAATATAACATGCATTATTACCCATATTATGCAGTTATTATCGATAGAACTGTAATAAATATACTTACTACTTTCATTATCATCAATATAACATGCATTATTACCCATATTATGCAGTTATTATCGCTAGAACTATAATAAATATACGTATTACATTTATTATCATCAATATAACATGCATTATTACCCATATAATGCAGTTATTATCGTTAGAACTGTAATAATTATACTTATTACTTATTTTATTATCAATATAACATGCATTATTACCCATATAATGGAGTTATTATCGCTAGAACTGTAATAAATATACTTACTACTTTCATTATCACCAATATAACATGCATTATTACCCATATAATGCAGTTATTATCGATAGAACTGTAATAATTATACTCATTACTTATATTATTATCAATATAACATGCATTATTACCCATATTATGCAGTTATTATCGCTAGAACTATAATAAATGTACTTACTACTTTCATTATCATCAATATAACATGCATTATTACCCATATAATGGAGTTATTATCGCTAGAACTGTAATAATTATACTTATTACTTATATTATTAGCAATATAACGTGCATTATTACCCATATTATGCAGTTATTATTGATAGAACTATAATAAATATACTTATTACTCCCGATATTATCAATATAACATCCATTATTACCCATATTATGCAGTTATAATCGCTGGAACTATAATAAATATACTTATTACTTTAATTATGATCAATATAACATGCATTATTACCCATATTATGCAGTTATTATCGATAGAACTGTAATAAATATACTTACTACTTTCATTATCATCAATATAACATGCATTATTACCCATATTATGCAGTTATTATCGCTAGAACTATAATAAATATACGTATTACTTTTATTATCATCAATATAACATGCATTATTACCCATATTATGCAGTTATTATCGATAGAACTATAATAAATATACTTATTACTTTTATTATTATCAATATAACATGCTTTATTACCCATATTATGCAGTTATTATCGCTAGAACTGTAATAATTATACTCATTACTTATATTATTATCAATATAACATGCATTATTAACCATATTTTACTATTATTATCGCTAGAGCTATAATAATTATACATATTACTCCCAAAATTATCAATATAACATGCATTATTACCCATATTATGCAGTTATTATCGATAGAACTATAATAAATATACGTATTACATTTATTATCATCAATATAACATGCATTATTTCCCATATAATGCAGTTATTATCGCTAGAACTGTAATAATTATACTTATTACTTATATTATTATCAATATAACATGCATTATTACCCATATAATGGAGTTATTATCGCTAGAACTGTAATAATTATACTTATTACTTATATTATTATCAATATAACATGCATTATTACCCATATAATGGAGTTATTATCGCTAGAACTGTAATAATTATACTTATTACTTACATTATTATCAATATAACATGCATTATCACCCATATAATGCAGTTATTATCGACAGAAGTATAATAAATATACTTATTACTTTTATTATTATCAATATAACGTGCACTATTAGTCATATTTCACTATTATTATCGCTAGAACTATAATAATTATACTTATTATTCCCAATATTACCAATATTACATGCATTATTACCCATATAATGCAGTTATTATCGCTAGAACTGTAATAATTATACTTATTACTTATATTATTATCAATATAACGTGCATTATTACCCATACTATGCAGTTATTATCGCTAGAACTGTAATAATTATACTTATTACTTATATTATTAGCAATATAACGTGCATTATTACCCATATTATGCAGTTATTATAGATAGAACTGTAATAATTATACCTATTACTTATATTATTATCAACATAACATGCACTATTACCCATATAATGCAGTTATTATCGACAGAAGTATAATAAATATACTTATTACTTTTATTATTATCAATATAAGAGGCACTCTTAGCCATATTTTACTATTATTATCGCTGGAACTATAATAATTATACTTATTACTCCCGATATTATCAATATAACATGCATTATTACCCATATTATGCAGTTATTATCGATACAACTATAATAAATATACGTATTACATTTATTATCATCAATATAACATGCATTATTACCCATATAATGCAGTTATTATCGCTAGAACTGTAATAATTATACTTATTACTTATATTATTATCAATATAACATGCATTATTACCCATATAATGGAGTTATTATCGCTAGAACTGTAATAATTATACTTATTACTTATATTATTATCAATATAACATGCATTATTACCCATATAATGGTGTTTTTATCGCTAGAACTGTAATAAATATACTTACTACTTTTATTATGATCAATATAACATGCATTATTACCCATATTATGCAGTTATTATCGATAGAACTGTAATAAATATACTTACTACTTTCATTATCATCAATATAACATGCATTATTACCCATATTATGCAGTTATTATCGCTAGAACTATAATAAATATACGTATTACATTTATTATCATCAATATAACATGCATTATTACCCATATAATGCAGTTATTATCGTTAGAACTGTAATAATTATACTTATTACTTATTTTATTATCAATATAACATGCATTATTACCCATATAATGGAGTTATTATCGCTAGAACTGTAATAAATATACTTACTACTTTCATTATCACCAATATAACATGCATTATTACCCATATAATGCAGTTATTATCGATAGAACTGTAATAATTATACTCATTACTTATATTATTATCAATATAACATGCATTATTACCCATAGTATGCAGTTATTATCGGTAGAACTATAATAAATGTACTTACTACTTTCATTATCATCAATATAACATGCATTATTACCCATATAATGG